>ADNK01002680.1:0-17897 GCA_000320545.1 Bigelowiella natans CCMP2755 | reverse complement strand
CTATGATACACACACACACACACACACGCACACACACGCACACACACATTATATATATATATATATATATATATATGCATATTATATAGCGTTTGTATCTTTGGAAGTAAATCTGTGGTTATCGTTCGCAGGATCTCAACCCTCTTAAACGTCGCTCATTTCACACATGCTGACGTGGTAGTAGACGCACAACGGCATCATCATCATTATCATCATCATCATCGTCATCATCATCATCATCATCATCATCATCGTCACCATTTCTATTACCGACTCCCAATTTCATCGGCTGTGGTTTGATTCAGGTCACGTCAATGGCGGACGCATTCACTTCTCCAACGATGCCGTACAAGCAACAACACGTAAGATTCCTCCGCTTCGATCATATCATGTCTCCCTCAACCCCCCCCCCCAAAAAAACGATGAGAGCGTGGTGATATTATTGCCCTTGCAAAAAAAGGTGCGAGATGTTCATTTTATTGATGTAGACGTTACTACTTCTCATCAGCCCGACTTCCGATGGCTCTCCATTGGACCTGCTGCAGATCTCGGTGAGTACTCGAAATATTACGTGAATAATGGTTTTGGCAGTGATATTATGGGTACTCATACTTACATATATATATATATATATATATATATTTATGTGTGTGTGCGCGTGTGTGTGTTTTCTATGCACGTGTATCCAACGAAAGACAGTGATAACAATGCCGATGATGAAGGACCATTTGGTGCTTGTTGGTTGGTGTGTAGGGATGTTCCACAACGTATTTGGAAGCTCTCAGGTGACTAACCCTGTCCATAAAAATTAAATTATTTGTGTATGTGTGTGTGTGCGGGGGGGGGGGGGGGGGCACGTGATGATTTCGATACGACTTCCAAGGCTGCTATCATTGTGATATACATATAAAGTCGGAAGGAGACCTAGAGAAGGCATTTGAAGAGTATTCTAAATAGAGCTTGAAAAAACGTAGAAGTTATCTTGACAACTGCTATTTTGACCATGTGAGTAAACGAGAGACTCATTGAATGCGTCCTCCTCCATTATCGGCATGATCCAGCGTGACGAATAGTGACACAGTCTTCGGGTTTAACAAAGAGCGATTTGGTGTTTCCACAATCAGGCGTTGGTGAGGAAGAAGTCTTTCTTCAAAATCGGCGGCTTTTCTGAGGTGCTGATATAATATATTAATATATGTATATATTTCTATATATATATATATATATATATATATATACATATATCAGAGTTGTGCAGATCTCTCTCTCTCTCTCTCTCTCTCTCTCTGTCTCTTTCTCACTCCCATATACTCTCCCCCTTCATATTTGCCACCTTTTCTTACGATCTGAATTTTCCCTCCTTCGATCTGCCCTCGTCCTCCTCTCCATTAGGAAGGAGAGAGCACCTACGAGGATTGGGAGTTTTTTGCAGATACAGTGCTGAAAGTAGTACAATAACAACAACAACAACAACATCAGCATTGTGACTGACGGTGATGATGACAACGATGATGCTTATGATGGTTTTTCGAGAAGATGTAGAGGTGTAGAGGTGTACGGGAAGATAACATGAGCTGCATCGTTGACGCGAGTTTGTCCTTTTTTGGCCTGCTTCAACCATTCCGACGTTTCCTTGCAAGCTCGTTAGAGACACGTTGTTCTTCTTGGCGTTAAGATAACTTCACCGCCAAACGACACGATCTTTCTTGTGATTTAAGTATGTGTTATATCACAATTGTTCTCACTTCCAAATCGGCTATTCTCGTGTCAAGGGTTACCGACTGGAAGCTGTTCCTGAGGCGCTGTCCTGGTAGTAGTTTTTCCGAATAAAATCCAACCACGAAACATCTGATGATTTTTGGTCTTCTTGCGCCATTGCCAATATGGCCGCGTTGGGGGACTGGCACTGCTAGCACGCAGTAGCAGCATACGCTTCGATCCTGTTACGCTAAATCATCGTTGTTAACGACAACAATCATTGCGAGAAATCACCAAAACCGATTGTTCCACAGGTACAGGCAGAGAAATCGAGGAGGGAAGCAAACGAAGAAATCAGATACGGATGATCGTGCTGTCATTGCCTCTGACGATAACCTGATGTATACGACGAATGCCTACACGAATCGATTACGGTAGGGAGGGTCATCAAAATGGTGGCGGGATAGAATGTTTGGGCATTGTATAGTGTTTATATATTGTATATATTTTCTGTATATATATATATATATATATATATATATATATATATAGCTATATTTAAAAATTAAAGGAAAATTTAAGCCTTAACCCCAACTGAGTACATCTATCTGCTCTATGCCTCGAATCAATCTCTAAATAGGGCTTTGAGGCCGTACATGCGTGCCATTCCAGAGCAGCTACGCAATGCTCTTCTATTCGGCTGGGGAACAGCAAAACTTGTAGAGTCTCAGAAGAGATCTTCGTCTTCGAGGAAAAATAAGAGGGCGAAGGGGATGGTAGCAGCAGATATGGTTGGTAGTAACGTCACTACCGAGAATTAGATAAGGGTGATAACATCATTACATAAGCAATTTTGAGTGAACATCACCGCATCAAGACCGATTTCATAGTTTTCCATGAAGGCTGTGTTATGCGCTAAGTTGCTGCTGCAAAGAATTGGGATTTGCTTTGGCTAGCGCGTCCGTCCATGCAACTGTAAGAATTCAACTATGCCTATGGAATCTTTGACAACACCGTGACCTTTCCACACACATAGACACACATGCTGCATGTGTGTGTGAGCACTGCGATGATGACAAGATGGTGCCTAGCGCGTCTAGGCGTGTCCGTATGATCCGTGTTTGCAATTTTGCAACGTGTGTGAGATGGCTTCACGCACTCTGCTGGCATGTCACTGTGCCGACAGCAGGCTAGCAGGACTGCATGTGCACACGTCTGGACGTGCAACGCATCACATGCAAGTGTCGAGGAAAATGTCGAAGATTTGTGGTTCTTGCTAGCTTGTCATCGTGCAGGCAGTTCCGTCGAGCTTGCTTGCAATCTGGCAATGCGCTTGCCATCTGCCATCAGCCTTGTGCTCCGCATTCCTCCGCGATCACGAGGCACCATGCTTGGGGAAATGCCCATTCTAGCATTTTTGGATGACGTGCAACGTGCATGACACACCATGCGCACATCTCCAGAGTTAGCTGGGCAGCACGTTTCACAAAGTCAGCGTCCAGCAGTGCACACCCTCACACCATGTCAAGGAGTCCGTTCCTTGCTGGCTTGGTCCATGATGACCAGATGAGTGCAGCTTGGTTTTCGTTCGTTGTTGAGGTCAAGTGACGTGACCAGCAAAGGTTTGGGGCTCACCCCGAGCAACCTGAGTCTGCAGCTGTGGTTGTGCTGCGATGACAAACCGCCGAAGGCACGACAATCAGTCTGCATGACAGTTTTTGCTGGCACAGACGGACTGGTGCGGGAAAAGCGCGTTTCATGACAATGACAGGCCCGCGTGGTTGCATTGTGGCCTAGCCCCAACATGGGCGGGACACCCGAGAACAAAGAGAGGCGACTGCCACACTGCCACCGAGCCACAGGCCACAGATCACAGCGTTGATTCTCGAATTCCCGAATCGTGAAACGAAGAAGGTGCATGGAAGCAAGTTCTCAAGGGCTTTCACTGTGGATTCCATTCTGCGACAACTAAATCTTGCGGCGACAGCAAGAAACGGCATCTATCCGAAGGCACTTCAAAACGGCCATTTTGTAAACTACGAGAATCTGTTGTTCCAGTTTGAAGACTTTTCTAACTTTGCGACATTCGATAATTTTACGATTCGCCACGCGTTTAATTATCGGGCTGCGAGTACCCCTATTTGGTACCCCTAACTACAGTTGCCGAAACTTCGCCTTTCAAAACCTACGACAATATGAGAGCCCTGACGTATTATGCGAATTCATACGGTCCGACGAAGCCATCGGATCTTAGAATTAGATCCAATTTCGGAGCAGAAAGATGCTTTGAATAATTCAGTTCAGAGAATAGCTCTTGCTGTGCCTCTAATCGCCTATTTTGATCATTAAATCAGAAAGAATCTTGCCGCTGTACAGTTATACAACCTATCTCGAGTATCAGGTACTTGAAGTATACTTGCCATTGTCTAAGCAACGTCCCGGAAATAGAAATAAGTCTTACCGGATTTCGGCGAGAATCAAGAGTGTTTGCTATTTTCTACATAGCGTCTTGACTTTCTTGTAGTCTAATCGAAAATTACATCTGATTTAGCCTAATCGTAACGTAAAATAAGCGCATCATTAGTCTAAACATCACGAGGTTGTGCCATGTTCTTATGTTTTGTTGGATCATGCAGGGAAGCGCATGAAGGGAGGGGCAGGAGCGAAACAAAAAACTAAACCTATGAGTAAATCGAGGAACATTATTATTCTAGATGGTAGAAAGACCTGAGGGAATAGTATCATTATTTTTGGGAGACTATTTCATGCCACATCATCCAATATTTCTCTAGTACGGAAGAGATGGAGAATTTCCTGTACACCAAAATGCTAGAGATTCCCCCCAGTCTCCCTCTTTTTCTCATATAAATATTTGGATCTATCGACAGGCAATAAACACGGGCTTAAATAACAAGGATCAAGCAAGAAAGTGAATCACATCGCTCTCGTTGCGTAACACTTCTGTTTCTTTCTCTACTGAGGGCATAATATCACCACGGCATCCTTTGCCACCCTGTTTTCTAAATCTGGGGCCCAGCCATCGCCCACAGAGGGGCCCCTCATAAATAACTTTGATATAAATAACTCCGACTTACTGAAGAAGACGGATTCAAAGCAGAATTCTGTAAGTGGTGGCAATAGCAACGAAAATAATATTGAAACAGAGTCACCTGAGTTTAATATGGACTTGGAAACGCAATTACATGTGTCGGATGACACCTGGGACATCGATGATGACCTAATCACGGACTCGGAGTTAGATTTCAAGTGAGTGCAACATTCATATGATAATGAACAATATCCGTGACCATTTGGCCTTCTATTTGCTATCTTTTATTTGCTCGGTCTCGCACATTTCTTCCCGTACTTTTGTTGCTCAGGAGTAACACTGACATGTTTTGTTTCCCCCACTTCCCCCATTCTCCCAGCAAACTTCCCGATCTTGACCATCTTCTTGGCCCTACAATGAATGATAGCTTTGGGGATGGGAGAGCCGCTTCTTCCTCAGAAAAGGAGCAAGATGGCGATAGCGAGATGCTGTCATTACAGGACCCTCCTTCGAATAAATTTCTGTCCGCTTTCAAAGATAGCAAACTCCACGAACAGCAAGATTCTCAGCACTGCCCACCCTTTGCCGGTAGAAGCGAGTGGCAGAGTATACATACGGAGCTCAAGAAAGACCTCCGCGTTGGAAACTTTGCTCTGAAAGTGCTCAGCAAAGAAGTCTGGTGGTGCGATGCCGTATACAGGTTGGTTCATTCATTTCAGTGAGAAGATGTCATAACTACATATATCTCCATTTGAACGAAAAAATGTAGGGGAAAGTGCCCAGAGCGTGTGTGTGTGTGTGTGTGTGTGATTGAAATCCGTTAATTTTATACAGTTTGAGGAAGTTACCTCGATCTGAGTTGTCATCATGAAAAGTCGTTGTTGTTACTTACCGTGTTGTTTGCTGCCAATTTGCCCCGCACTCAACCACCCAACCAGCATTTTTGGAACGACGCCGAAGCAAGCGCTACCCTCTCTAGAGCTATTCGCGAAGATGGTGCACCCCATGGATAAAGATGTTGTATTCTTTCTCATGGATAGAGCCATACGGCAGGCTGTTCCGTTCGAGATCACACATCGTACGTTGTCTAATAGCAGAGAATGTTCTGGGTTGGTGGTTCATTGTTTTTAGCTTTTTTTTTGGGGATGCTTTGTGTTTTTGGAGATGGATTCCCATTTGCTTAAATGCGAATCAATGCTTGCTGCCCTGAGGGTTTATTTAGGGTATAACATATATATATATATATATATATATATATATATTCTAGTGATATTCTAGTAGACAGGACAAGACGTTTTCGAAGAGACGTCGAATTACAGCTGCCCATTTAGTGTTGTTCCTTATTATACTTGCTTCTACTCTGTAGGAATTAGGCTAGAAGACGGAACCGTGAAGTGGTGTCGGTTCATGTGTCGCGTGCAATACGACTCGAGAACACGGAGAGTTGATAAGCTGGTAGGAACGATTCAAGATATAACGCAATGGTCCAATTCCGTTAAGAACATGGCCAAGGTCCTATGCCGTACTTTATCAGTAGCATATGAATGTGTGTGCGCGTGTGTAAAATTGTGTGTATATGCCTGCTCCTGTGCCTGTGCCTTAACGTATTTACTACCCTATGCAGAAAGCCGAGAAGAAGAACAAGCCAGCAGCAGGCTCCGATGGGGGACGTAGTGCAGGCACTGATGACAAACAAAGAGGAGGGGGAGGAGGCCAGAAAACTGGCGCAGCGGCAGCTCTTGCCGCACAGATGATACATCAACCCCCAGTCCTGCTGGATGATGACGCGCAATTTCAAGAGGACGCGACGTGCTCGATACAATGAATAGTCTTCTTCTTCATCGATCGAATATTGGGAAGAGAGAGGAGGACCAAAAGGATATTTATTAATTTAATAGTCAAAAGCAGAAGCAAACACCATCAAGAGTGTTAGATTTATTAATAGAAAAGACTTCCATCTACTTCTTCTGCAAAACTACTACTCCTACTAATACTACTACTAATACTACTTGTCAAGTCCGATGAAGCAATAAGAGAAATGATGAAAGCGTATACTAATTATACGCATACTTACTGGGAAAATACTAGGAATTTACCTCTACGACGAATAATGCTACTAGCTCGATACTGCATACATTGCAATGCATACAGTAGCCTCTCAAAACACCAATTTGTTCATTATTCTCACCTTGTTTCCCCCGCCGTCCATTCTCATCGTCGCATAAAGAAAATCGATGATGCAAGAACATAACCGGAAGGGGGGGGGGAATATGGAACGAAGTGCATCTTGTTTTTAATTTGTTATTAATGACATATCTCAGTGGTGAGATCACCAAAGGAGGCGGTTGGTGGTTATTTGGCAAATCTAGATGAAAAACGAGAAGTACACTGAAGATATACGGAACGCAACAATGCAACCACCTGATATGTGCACTGTTATTTGTAATATACTCTTCATCGATCACAAACGTCGACAGTTAGTGAACAAGGAATAAACGTGAACGTAATAGTGTGATGTCCAACGCAGAACCGAAAACTGAAATTATTTTGCATTTGTTTTGGCTCCGATTATTGGATTTGTGGAGCAATCTAGCAATAGAGCGGTTTCACGTCTATTAGCATAACAATAGCTTTAGATGTATAAGCTGTATTTGCTAAGTTGCACCTATCTAGTCTAGGCTTAGTAGGTACATGCTAGCATGCCTGCGCGTGCTGCACTGATGCGAGGACCGTTCTGCGTTGCTCTAGTCAGCGTGACGTTGGCAAGCATAGTTAAATTCTTCTGTGCGTAGTGAACAACTCATTCCCGGCTAATCGGTACGCAAGGACAATATGAGACAGGCATGCTAGCTAGCTAGCCTGTGCACTACAAGCTTGCTCTACTAGCATATTTATAAGTACTTTGTGCTGGATCGGATGTGCTGCTAGGACACATGTTCTAGCTAGCTTTTTACAAATCAATTTCATCACAGCTCACCAAGACTAGAAAAGTTCAAATGAACCGTAGTGCACCATTCTAGCATTGTATACATGTGTGCATATAATGGAAGAAAGGATGACCATTGAAAAAATTTAAATCTTTCATTACATCCGTCTCATATAATGGAAGAATGGGATCTAATGTCCACACCAATGACATGAGTGTGCGTGACTCATTGACCAATGCGCCCAAACGTACGTATGGCGCAATCACAGTTAAACAACTTAGCCACCTCTAGAATAACACGCAAACACAAAACCTTTCACCTCAGAGATGTGCACACATCAATGATAAAAAGCCGTATTTTTTCTAAGCACGCGATTATCCAGATGCAAAATTCGCAGCTTCGGATACACTCGCCGCTTAGCTTTGGTGCTCGTTATTTTCTCGTCGCCATATGTATTTTCTATTTCTTCCACACACTTACTCCTTGTTTTCTCATAGCGGAGAGCATTCACTATTTCTTCCACGCGCTCATACTCGTTCTTGAAGCGACAGGCAGCAAACGTCTCCCTCTCCTTCATCGTCTCTCTCAGTACCGGAGGAAACTTCCTGCAGGTGAAATCAGAGACCAACGTGAGAGGCTCTTCCTTCGGTGTGAATGGTGGCGCGATTTCTAGTTGTGCAAGCTTTCCCCAACTCACACGGTTGAGGAACGAGTGAGACTTTATCTCCTCCGCCCCCTTTGCGCCCATCCTCTTCGCTTGGTCAACGGTGAGAAGGCGCAATAGAAAGTCCTTGGCCTTCTCATCTACCCCCTCGGGGATCTCCACAGTCGCAACGACATGTTTATGAGCGGTGTCCTTCCTCGCCACTCTCTGCTCAAACCGACCTACGCAGAAGGGCGACCAGCGCGGGGCGCAGTGGCCCCTCCCCTCCCCCCCCCGGAGGCTCTTAAGGGGGTCAGGGACATCCTTCGCAAAGAGCATATTGTAGGCCAAGACGCCCAATGACCAGAAATCGCTCGCGCAGCGTTGCACGCCTCCTGACATGACTTCGGGCGACCAGTACCCTGGTGTCCCCGCTTCCAACCGCCGCTGGTCGCTCGCTGCGACGGCACACGCCTCAGACTGCTCGATCACCAGGCCGAGGTCGGCGATCTTGCAATGCCCCGCTTCGGTTAGCAGGACGTTGGAGGGCTTTAGGTCCCGGTAGATGTACCCCTGGGAGTGAATGTGCTCGAGGCCCAGCAGAACCTCTGCTGTGTAGAACTGAGCATGGGCGAGGCGGAGGGGCCCCTCTTTCTCAAGATACTGGCGCAGATTCCCCCCCGTGCACATCTCGAAGACCAGGTGCACCCCCCCGCGGCTCTGGAAGGCGTAGTTGAGGCCCAGAACGAAGGGGGAGCGCATCTTCGACAGCGCGGCCTTCTCGTTCTTGACCATCCAGCAACTCCGTTTCCTTCGCAGCAGTACCTTCGGTATCTCCTTCATGGCGAAGAGGCTCTTGGAGTCTTTCTTCATCACCGCAACGACGCGCCCGAACGCGCCTTTGCCTAACAACGCAATCCGCTTGAAGTCCTTGAGTGTTACCCCCTTCTTTGTATCCCTTATGAATTTCTGAAACTGCACAAACCGCTTGAATTCGTTGCTGTGCAGGTACAGCGGGTAAAATGATCGCTCCAACACGTCTATCACCATGTTTTGGCATGCCACAAACATCTCTGAGTAATCGCTCCCTCCTCCTCCTCCTCCTCCTCCTCCTCCTCCTCCTCCTCCTCCATGACGAAGAATCTGCTGCTCTATAGTCCTTAATGCATGCGTGAAACTGGCTCCGATTTCCGACGGTTTGGAGCCGCCCTTCCGATGAACATTGCCGTTGTCTTTGAACCCATCTTGACCTACTGACACTTCACCAACAGCATTTCTATCCTCTCGTAAAACCGCCTTCATCTCGGCACTATTGAGGGACTTCTCGACTCTCTTGAGAATAGTGATGACTGCCTGTGCCTCTGTGCGAAGATGAGCATGTTCTCGAGCACCCCCCCCCCGCCTCCAATAAGCGGAAAGCTTCGATGGCAGGGAGGGCCTTGGCCAAAGGATGCATTCCTACCCTCTGGAGGAACTCACAGAAAAAGTGCCAGCATAGCTTACTCTTGTAACACACCTTGAAACGTGCGAATTCAGATCTTGATCGGTTGATGTCCCGACCTAGCCACCAGGAGCTTGGGAGCTTAAACTTCGGTTTTCCCCACACGCGGTAGTGATGTGTCGCCACCGAGGAGTTGTTAGGGTTGGAGGGCGAGAAGATTCTGTAGCAGCTTCTGATCAACGACGACTCATTAATACGCACAAAATAATGTAAAGGAAAGCGGCTGTGTTGGCAGATTTGGTCTAATGGCATCCTTGCATGCAAAGAGAACACCGACGAACAGCTTTTAATTTTTTTGTGAAATGATCGATCAAAAGCCGTATGCCAGTGGAAAAAAAAGGGCGGAGTCGATGTTGTGACATACATGCACGTTTGGAAAATCCATTGTACCTTGTTTTGGTGAAGCCTATCAATCTGTCCGCCTTACTGTCTGTGGAGGGGGGTGGGGTATGCTTCGGCATGACCATACTACGACTTCGATTGTGGCGGCGGCAGGTTCCAGACGTCTTCGTGTTGATGCTGCTTTCGGGAGGGGATACCAGAGCCTGGACATCGTGGGTCCTCGCTGCTATAGATATGGGTGCCTTTGGAATGTTCCGATGCTGAGATGGCAAGGCAAATGAAACTGAGCGTCGATGCGCTTGCAAATTTCCACTGAGAATTCTTGAGGTATGTGGGTTATTTGTAGCCGTAGCACCCCCGCCCCTGTTTGTCCTCACTCTTGCAGCGACACCTGTCGCCCCCCCTCTGTAATCAGTTGATCGGGAGCTAGGACCGAGAGGTAAGTCGTTAGTAACAACCTGATTTTCATGAGACTGGTGCTCTTGGGCTTTCCCCCCGTCCACTACTATTCTCCTGTTGTACATCGCGTGGCGATCTAAGGGGCTTGTCCAGCCTGATGGATCGCCTCTACTTAGATACTGCTCCTCATCGTTTGTCGCCGTATTGGTGTTGTTGGAAATTCTAGAGATCTCTGACGCATTCTCGTCATCGAATAGCAGGTCTCTTGTTGTTGTCGTTGTTGTTGTCCTGTGTGACCCGGCTGGTGGTAGATCATGTATGGTGCGGTATACGCGTCGCAACTGCATTCGTTGCAACCCGTAAGGGGGCTTGCCCAGGGTCTCCTTATCGATATCCTGAAGGTCATCAGCAGACACAATATCGCCCCCCGAGTCTGTAATAAGTCCGGGGATCATAGCTCGCTGGTCCTTTTCTCTCAAAGCACTGAACAGTTTTGCTGCTCGAGGTGAGAGAGTAAGGCCGAGCGCGACATACATAGGAGCCTCATGAGCTTCCTTTGCATCCTCCTTGACGGGAGTGAGTGGCGTGAAGCGTGAGTGCGGTCGCGCGTGCATTCGCTGGGCTCGGATATGATGTGGGAGCACTGAGGAAGGGGGAGGAAATGCAAAGGTAGGAAGCCGTCAAAATCGGCCCTGGAATATATGCCATTTTTATCCTGCGACAAACAAAACAGCGGCGCTTTTCAGGAGAGAGACTTGTGTTCTCGACAAAAAAGCTTCCGTAGCTGTGGAAAGGAAGACTGTCAGGAGAAAACTCATCAGCGGGAATGGATTGGTTTAGGCAAAAATTAGCCCTAGAAACATCCTTTCCAAATCGGATCAGTTCGCATCTGAAATTAACATTGGAACCGCCTATGTTTTAGGCTTTCTACCACGATTATTCATTGTCGCAGGGAGCGATTTTCTCCATCTTTTTAACTTCCCCCGTGCCACCGCTTGCTTCCTCCATGGAAAGCAGCGTTGAGGCGACGAAATTGATTAGTTCGGTCGCCAAGGAACTAGAGGCCAGAGAGTATGATATGGAGATAGCCATACTACTTAGTAACCCGGTAGGCGCCGCGTCTTGTCCTCTCTTAATCGTTTTTTTTATTTTTTAACCAACGCAAACCATCAACTACTTGTAGTCCATCGATTCAAAGCAAGTGCGAGATCTAGGCGTCAAGATTGCCGGTCTTGGTACGACTCGTGATCGTTCGAACATTTTTATTTGTAAAATTGACACGGTGTCTTTCCCTTCGCTGCCCTCCCCTGGTTGGCGGTCACTGTTAGTTTTCCAAATCAAAGAGGCGAGGAGGAAGATGTGCCTTCATGGTGAGACCAGGCGGTTTCGTTAGTAGTCGTTTTAGTAGTTCAGTTGTAGTTCGGTTACGATCTGCGCTGTTGTCATGTATGGTGCTAATAGAGCATTCCTCCCTGCCTCCATTCCTGATTATTTCATTTTAAGACGAATCTTCGTCGTATACTCCCCTGCGTCTGCGGATGTTGTTATTTTGTAAGAGCGATTGACTTCCTAAAAGTATTATATCCATTCGAGATGCATGCTATAAACAGCATAGAATGCGGGGTTTGGGGAAAAGGGTGGGCGCATACATTACAGAGAGGCTGAGAGTGTGATCGTTGTTTCACAGCTGATGAATCGACGCTATCAAGGGCCAACAAGGTTGCTTCTGCATCATTACATACTCGCTGCAAAGATAATCATTTCCTTCCTTCCCCCCCCCCCCTTCTTCCCGACTTGCTAGATCATGAAGTATCTCAATGCTCTGCAAAAGCGTCTGGAGAAAGGCATTGCGAAAGGAGGAGGAGTGCGTCCATCCTCGTCGTCTGTACCATCTATTTCACAGGTTAGATTAGACTGTGTTTCGCAGAAACATGAAGATTGCAAGATGAATAGGAACCAGCTGCGCGCTGACGATGCTGGCAATAGTGCAGGAAACGATATGCCTAACAACCCCGTTGCAGTAGCAGCAGTTGGCCCCCATACCAATAAGCAGACTCCTTTTGTAAGCACCATCGGTCAGAACTACCGGGGAGATCAGGAATTTGAAAGGATAGCTAGGCCCGAAGAAAATAAAGGAAAACGACAGGGGCGGAGGAAGAGAGATAAGGGGGCGACTTTTCAGGTAGGGGCGGGGGAGAGCAGCAGCAGCAGCAGTGACGGCAGCAACAAGAACGAAACCCGCATCGTCATAAACTTCGGAGATGCGAAAGAAGCAGACCAAGTAGTCTTCACGAGCAGCCGCGATCATGGAGAAACTACCATCGGAGACCTGTGGAGAGCGGCGAGTCGCCATCTCAACGGGAGCGTGGCGTTTAGGCTGCTTTCCGGTGACATGGTTCTTACGGACATGTACTGCACACCGTCAGAGTTTCAGGATCATATGAAGCTGTCCGATCTAGGACTAGGGGGCGACGAGGGAGGAGGTGGAGGAGGGGGGGGGAGCACAACGTGAGAATAAACACGAACGTATCATATGTATATATAATAATATAAATACACATTGATATGACGCACGGTATCCGTAAGATGTTCATTTCCATGCGAAGAGTTATGAAATACGAGGGGGGGGGGGGAAGAACCCGATGAGAGTCTTTTTAAGATACGCGCATGCCCGTGCTAACAAGAGAAACCTGATGTAGCACTGCTGGTAGATCATAGACGCACAAACGTGGCTCACCGCCACGTCGCATTGAGAATCGCACATTGGTTCATGCCTTAGCATTATCGACGACCGTGCGTCAAAATGACGATAACGCGTGCCTTCTTCGTTGTGTGACAATTCAGTGTTGTTGATGTGGAGCTCGCCGAAGAACCAGGAGGTGCTCAGAAGAGAGGGAAAGAGTCCATAATCATACTGGACGGCAGTGACGAAGAGAGTGGGGGCGACAGTTGCGACGAA
The DNA here is from genome assembly GCA_000320545.1 of Bigelowiella natans CCMP2755. Classification (NCBI taxonomy): domain Eukaryota; phylum Cercozoa; class Chlorarachniophyceae; genus Bigelowiella; species Bigelowiella natans. Next base: position 4,379 of record ADNK01002680.1, on the reverse strand, counting down.
GACCTTGAATATCAACGCAATAGATTGGAACAGGGCCTGAAGAATAAGCAGCAGCAAGAGCAATATATAGGTTCGGTGCTCTTGCAGCTATCATCATCATCATCATCAGCGCCATCATCATCATCATCAGCGCCATCATCACATCAGCCATCAGCTTCTCGTAAGAAGAAGAATGGCCAGGATGCTGCTTGGAGCTCCGACAGCAAAGCCAAAGACGCTGAGGAGAATGAGAAGGAAAATAAGGAGGGGGCAGAGGGAGGGGGAAGAAATGACGGCGAAGAAGAAGCCGTTGCTCCCAATAATGGAGACTGCCTGTATGCTCGCTACCACGCATTACACGCAAAGCTAGAGCGTATGGGATTTATGGATAAGGTCTTATATATATATATATATATATATATATATATATAACATGTATTCTATGATGGCGACGATGATGGCGATGGCTATAGAAGCATATAATCACGAGAGGGGACTAAATGTGAGCGTAGTTGTGAGAATTGACTGCCACCGTATTTATACTATTATTTTCACATCATCATAAGAAGTTTGGCGCATCATAAAAAAACTCGATTCATCATTTGTATCACTTCTCAACACACCTATCTTGCCCCCCCCCGCCCCCCCTCTCTCTTTCCCTCTCTTCTAGGAACTCAATGAGCTTCTTCTCTGCAATACAAAGGGTAACTACGACGTGGTTGTTACGTGGCTGGTAGATAACATCGCTCCTTCTGCTGACGACTATAGAAAATAAGAACGAACTCTGCACAACTTCATCCATGCAGCGGCAAACAGCCCGTGGCTCCATTGTGGAATTGTATTCACGTTATCCGAGGCGCTTCAGTAGCAATCGCACGAGCAATAACACTTCATCTGTTGTAATGAAGATGGAAAATGATGTGCGACTTATCCCACGAAGCCTCTATCATTGCTTCCCGAAAACTATATGTACCCGCTTGTCAGGCTGCATGAAAGCGCAGCGCTAGCTCTGGCCTATCAATATTTGCTACGTGCTAGCGTGCTGTTTCGACCATAAAGACAATGCAAAACCAATACTACCGCTTGGCAGCGCAGCCAACGCGACAAGGAATTTACGTGACGGCATTGCGCAAACTTGCTCTAGGCCTTTAATGATTCGAGGTTTCATTCATTCTAAAAGAATTAGTACGTGTCTATAATGGATGTGGAACATGTTAGCATAAGAGCTTTTTGATCATGCACGAGATGAACGTTTCTTATTTCTCTTCGCATTCTTCTTGCCCTTCTTTTTTTGCATACTGTGTCTTGATGATCTAAATGGCGCACAAACCACAAATCGAAATTAGACCACGAGCCAGCAATACATCAGATGTGCTGTTCAAGGCAACAAGAACAACAAAGCAAAAGAGTGAACGTGTTGCTGTGACAAGATTCTCGCACATGTTCCAAATCGTTGCTCTTTGTCACTGCAATACTCTCCGCGGTACCTAGATTTAAGATCCTCGAGTGTTTTGAGTTTGGAAGCCTTCTTCCGTCCTTTCGCACGTTTCTCTCTTGTTGGCACCCCATGAGCCTTGGCAGCCTTCTCCGCCACACACCGAGGACATTCACAAGTGAAATGGTACGTCTCCTAAGCGGAGACAGGGCGGGCGGCGAAGGGGGGGGGCAGGGGGAAAGGGGGCGGGGCAGGAAAGACAGGATATCGAAGGTAAAGGCTCAATGCGTCAAAGCTTCCAAAATTTAACAAATACGATTGGTTTGATGCATTTCCTTTGTTGCTATCGTCATCAAACACCGCACGCTACTACCATGAGCTCTCTCTGCCTCTGTAGGAACGTGTTGTTGCCGGCGTTGTCCACGCTTACATAGCTGATGCAAAGCTCCTCTCCCGCCTTGACATCCCTCACAGTCTGCGCGAAAGTCAACCCGTCACTTCCTCGACGATCAGGAGCAAAATGGGAATCAAGGCCCCCCTCTGTGAAAAGGCGCCGTTCAAGCAATCCAAACCACACGGTACCTCGAAGCGAATTAAGCAGTGACTTGCCATTACGTGTCATCTACTACCTTGACGTAGATGGCCCCATCATGCCATTCAGTGGTTAGATTCGGGTCGCACTGACAGACAACCCCAACAACACATGATCGGTGAGACTATCTCGGCATTGGGAGGAGAGGAAAGGGGGGGGGTGGGGGGTGGGGGAGGTAGAGAGAGAGAGAGAGAGAGAGAGAGAGAGAGAGAATGAGAGAGAGAGAGGGAGAGAGAGAAAGGTATTTCACCTATAGTAAATGCTCAGAATGTCGTATACGCATGAAAGTAAATCCACGTTGAGGACTTAATATATATATATATATATATATATATATATATATATATATATTAATATATATTCATACATACATCATATATAATTACGGAGTGATTAAAGAAAGACAACTCCGGCACTATCGCCCTTCCAACTAGCCTGTCTGGGTGGGTATCATCCCAAACGCCAAAACCGTTGCTGTATTTAATCGTAGGAAACAAATCGCCATCATACTACCGAATATCGAAACCCATGGCATGGTAGTCACAATGCATGCCACCAAACAACGCACTCCCTATCGGTGCGGACGCTGTCTACTTTTTAATCTAGCCGCAATCGCACTCTCGAGGCGAATAAGGCAATGGCGGGTTTTACCATAGAAGCACTGAGAAGAGGCTCATCAGCTTAGATTCGGTATCCGTAAGGCCTTTCATCAGGGTTGTTGCGCCTCCCTTTGCCCCCCCCCCCCCCCCTTCTGCGGCGGCGGCGGTGTTCTCACCTTCCTCCCCAGTGTTTGTGGAGGGAGACGTACGGAAGGGATGGTGAAGGGTGGTTTCATAGAAATTAAGTATCTTTGGATCTGCGAACTCAGCGACGAGGCGTATGGCCCTGATAGCGGTTATCGGTTGGCATTTTCGCGCACACACACACACACACACACACACACATTTTACATAGAACAAATAAGATTTTTTAAATAAATAAAATATATAAATAAATAATATATATATATATATATATATATATATATGCTCTTACCTGAGGTTGTATTTCCGTTTCTGTATGTCCCATTGCCAAAGGTTACTCTCCAGATCAAACACCAGAGCCACTCTCCCTGTTCAGCCAACAACACGTCCAATGCTATTATAGACTTCGAGACTTCATAATGGGATGAGAGGCTGCTCCACCAAAGATTTCTATGATCTGTCTTACTGATAAACATCTGAAAATCGAGCCCTACTAGTAATTGTGCCCTCCCCCCCTCCCCCATGCCCCTCTTCCCCCATTCACACCTTTAGATAACGGCAAAACAGAGTCCATAAGGCTGCTTGGTAGCTCCTCGCTACCCGCCTCCCCCTGAAACGCTTCCCTCCTGGCTCCTACCTCGCTTGCACACACAGAGGATGTGGTAGTCCGAGAAGCAAGGGATCCTTTGACTGATGAAGCAAGAGCACACAACGGACGAAACATCTCTGAAAGCAGTCGTCGTTAAAATTGTGGTGTCTCTTTCTTTAGTATTGGATTTTGACTGCGCTGCAAACAATATTGTAGTATCTAACCTTCCTCCCCACCCCCTTTCCTCCACAGATAGCCCTGATACTCAACCTTGATTATCAGGGGGAGGGGGGAGATGTATGTGAGTGGATGGAACAGTTTAGGGATGCAGAAGTCAGGTCAATTTCCTTAGAGATCTGACACACGCGGCATGCTCTCAGGATCTTTTTCCAACGCTCATACACGCTGCTACTACTGTCACTTGGCGGCTGCATACAACCGATACAGAGTCGTCCCATTTATATCCCAAGAATTTCGTCATCTCGTCCTTGCCTGCTCCATTTGCAAAAGGCAACACCAAACAAAGCAGTTTCGCATTCCCACGTACTAACGGTTAGCGCCATCGATAGTAGCAGGCAATATAGGCCTAATTACATCCAGAATTGTGATACTAATCCTCCTCCGTCCCCCCCCCCCCCATGCCTTTTATATCTACGGGCCACACCCTCGTCCCTAGTGCCTAGACGCTGAAAGCCCATAGAATGACACGCGTGAACGAATTCATCCCTTGAATAGCTTCGAATTCCAAGCATTTTCTGAGTTTGAAGGGGCACCTATTGCAGCGTTGTGGGTGGCCACGAAGGTCAGATATCAATTCTTTTTTTTTAAAGGGGGGGGGGGGGGGGGGGGGGTCCCGGAAAAAAAAAAAAAAAAACCCGGGTTTTTTTTTTTCCCCCCAGAAATTTTTTATTTTCAAAAAAACCCCGTTGGGGGGCCCCCCAGGAGATTTTTGTATAGGGGCACCACAAGTCCAAGGGGGGGAAAAATCCTTTTAAAAAAGGGGGAGACCTTTTGCCCTCTCCCCCCCCTTCTCAAGGGGGA
>ADNK01002681.1:20000-62596 GCA_000320545.1 Bigelowiella natans CCMP2755 | reverse complement strand
CCCCCCCCCCCCCCCCCCCCTTCTTTCTGTGTATATGTAATGATTAGATGAAGTATTCCACCGACTGGACACAGACCATGATGGTTTTGTTGACTTTGACGAAGTTGTGGCGTTAATCTTTCTAGTGCAGCAGTCACGGTACAGTACATATGTGTGTATGTGTGTGTGTGTGTTTGCAAACATATATGTATCATTTGCTCACTCGTTTTGACATTCTCCTATTCATATCCGTTTCGTCGTCTGCCTCTGCACTACGTTTGGTGTGTGATCTGTGCTTACCTGCCCATTATTTCAACTGACAACAGGGGAGACAGACAAACTCTCAAGGTGATGCATTTTATGTGTATTCTGTGAATGCACACACGCACATGCGCACACTCTCTGGTGCTGAACGTCGGCTCACGTAGCTTTCCATTCCATAGGATATACGGGAGAGCATTGCCAAGTTTAAAACCGAAGGACAACCAATTTGCAAAGAAGTGAGGATGATGTTATTATTCTCCCAAAGTTGCCTTTTTTTTGTGACAATGAAGAGTACAAACAGAGTCATATTTTGAAGCGTATTTTGAAGCGTAATAATGCACATTCAGGACTTTTTCTGTCTCGCGTTCATGGACTGCGACTGATAACGAAGATAATGAATTAGGAAGCTTAGAGTTGCACCTGGTATAAGTAGAGGAGTAGTAGTAGCATCCGTCTCAAAAGTAGAGGAGTCGTAGTAGCTTCTAACGAGCATGCATGTTAAGATCAAAAAGAAAATGGACCGTTATGTACCACTTCTAGTAGGTTTTGCACATGTATAATTATGTAGCCATAGTACGTGTGTGTACGTACACAGAAGAAAAGCTCCGCATGTGCGTCGCACAGAACGATGCATTACAGAATTGCACTGCGTGACCGCGCCGTTGTGTTTAGCGGACAAGATGTTGCTGCAAATCCCATAAAATCCCTAGCGCGCTGGTGAGCGCACGTTGTCGATGCTCCTCCGATCCATGGCTGCCTGCTAGCTTGCGTGCTGACATTGCTAGATTGTGACGGTCATGCGTCGGCGAGACATCCGAATGGAACATCAAAACATACAATCACTTTTGCATTGATTAAAGCTTAAATCAGCTATATCAGTAAGGGAGCATTCCTAATCACCGTCGATTCGTGGCTCAGTGAGCCATCACTCGACCACTGGCACTTCTCAACGATGAAAGGTTTCTGCTCATATCCTTAGCTAGTTAGCAGCTCATGATGAGGCCGCGCTTATTCTCAGCTGTATTGATGCAATGCTCCGCTTTGCATCGGCATCGCTCGGGTCGAACTTGAGCGCGTTTTCGTAGTATATAAGCGAGCGCTTCAGTTTGCCTTCCTCCTCGAGGACCTACACATGCAGCCACAAATTTTGTCGGTGGAAGACGTTGCAAGGAGACACAGTAATACCTGTATCTGCAATAAGCAGCTAGTTTTAAGAAGGGGGGGGGTAGAAGGACTCCGAACACCCGCCCCTCAAGAAGAAGAAGAAGAAGAAGAAGAAGAAGAAGAAGATGCGAAAGAGAGATAGATAGATAGAGAGAGAGAGAGAGAGAGAGAGAGAGAGAGAGAGAAATGCAGTGCAGAAATCAGTACCTTAGCCAGTTTTATGTGGAATCGTTTATCACCCGACCGTATGTTTATTGCGTTGAGATACGCGTATTCGGCCTAGACAACAATGGCAAGAATGGCGAGTAGTAATCCCATTATATCGTGAGTAGTTTTCTCAATTGATAAGCTCAAGAAGGGGATGCATTTCAACTACCCAACATTTGGTCCTTGCACACACGCACACACGCACACACGCACACACGCACACGCACCACGTGCATATAGACAGAGGCCATACACGTATAAAGTTCCTCAAAGGAGGCCCCGAGAGTATCATCGATAACATTGCGTGAATATTTATTCGCATACCCCCTCAAAATTTTGTCTCTTCTCAAGAACCATGCCTAATGAAGAGAGGGGGAGAAGAAATATAGGTTCAGTGTTATATGTAAGGAGCTATCACCTCCATCATAACTATGTATATTTATATATATATATATATATATATATATGTGTGTGTGTGTGTGTGTGTGTGTGTGGTGTGTGTGCACATGTCCAGCCATATTTCTAGCAAACAAAGAATGCTATATATGCTCCTCGCTTGCGAGGGGGAGTTCCTTGGATGTGAAACATGATAAAAAGCAATACGCTCTTGTAACGATATAGCTAACCAAGGTTACTCAAAGCACGGCTATGAACACTCTACGCTCTTAGCACCCAATCCCCCCCCCCCCCCTCCCCCTTTCCCAGCTGGGGCCAGCTTATCACACCAAGATTGAAGAAAGTGTATGGATCTTCAGGAAGAAGCTCGGAAGCCTGAGCAAGAAGAAATGTTTCATGAATAGTTGTCTTAATTCCATGAAATGCCAAACCTTAGTGATGGCTTAGGATATACATATATGTATATATATATATATATATATATATATACACATATTGATAATATATTCGCCGAAAGAAAATCGAATCCTGCACAAGAGCATTGAAGCCTAGATGATACAGTGCATGTGATATTTGTTTCGCCCATTTATATATATAAATATATAAATATATATATATATATATATATATATATATTAAATGAGATTTATGGTCACTTTTTTGCACCTTCCTGAAGGCCATTTCTGCCGCTGCTAGTTTGTTTTGCTGCACGGAGCATATCCCTAACATTCTTTGCCACAAACAACCAATGTGTTTGTGTTTGTGTTTGTGTTTGTGTTTGTGCGTGTGCGTGTGCGTGTGTAGATGTGATTGTGCAGGTTTTTAGTGTTAAATATAAAGACTAGTGATATCGCTTGCTTTCGAGTGATTTATTATTTTCTGCTGACATTTTTGTACGTTAATACGGTCGTAGCAACTACTAACGGGGGGGGGGGTGTCTCTGCTGTTATTACGAGTAGAACTGCCCTATGTTCGGGTTGATTTCGATTGCCTTCTGTACCCTAATGGAGGCGGATAACGATAGGAATAAGCAATAAACAGCGGCAAAGCAAAGCGAGGAAGGACGATAACTAGGACGCTACTACGATGATACGTAACACCAGTCTTCTTTCACGAATTGCATCGTGATGTCAATTCCGCATATATAAGTCATATGGCGGCGCTGCGAAATCGCTGTCAATCGACCATTTATGGCACAGCGGTCGCACATGATCACACCTTCCACCTTACCATTTCTCGCAGCCCCTGAGGTCGTTTTGCTGCGCACGGACCACACCGAGTTGATAGTACGCGTCTGCATACTGAGAGAAGAGAGATCATCATCATCAGAAGAAGGGATTTGCGTGCGTATATGTTATGCGTGGATAAGTAGTGCAGCGCTGACCTACGATAACACATGACAACAACGAACGCTGCATAACAGCCATGGACACCTTGGGGTGGATTGAGATGGCCTCTTCAAACTCCCTCTGGGCTGCGGCGAAGTTGCCCTGATACATGAGTGATAAAACAAGGGTGGAATTGCATAGATGTACGCACACTTTCACGGATAGCATGCGCACACACCATACATACACGCGCTTCAACTTACGCGTAGAAAGGAGAGAGGAAGAGGAAGAGACAGAGGATGATTTATACTTCATACAATATATTATTTATTTAAATATTAGGATGTCGTTTCGATATACCTCGTCAAGAAGGCCAAGACCCTTCTGGTAAAGTGCCTTGGCCGAGCCTAGCGTATCTGCGTCGATGTCGCATGTGGCCGGCTGCACGGGGTAGGTGATAGAATATAGCACATTTTAAACCACCAAGCGTTAAGAGTAATCTTTTATATATGTATATAATATTATATATATATATGTGTGTGTGTGTGTGTGTGTGTGTGTGTGTGTGTGTTTTATGTGTGTGTGTTGATTATGGGCTTAATACATTATCGCCGCTGCAGCTTCCCTCCTGTGCAACGGCAACTGGAATCATACATGTAAAGGGTAAACAACGTGAAGTGTTTGCGTAAAATGTTTAGTCAGGTCTACGACAGTCATCTCCATGCTTCTTCGTTAACTCTGTTTCTGGCGAGAACCGTTGGAACTTTGAGCTAGAAATAGAACGAGAAGCGTAGCCAAGGATGATCGTCTTTTGGAGGGCCTATTACAGGTTTATACAATGAATAACATTTTCCCACTTTAGCTTCGCTCCATACCCCCCCCCCTCTCCCACACTCATTTCGTCCCTATTTTCAACCAGTTCTCTGCGCCGAGGTTCCCTGCCTTCCTCGCATGTAGAGAAGTATGTCGCATATTGTTGAAGCTGTGCTGGTTCGATAATCCTCTGGAGAGGAAGCTCAAGCGGCAGGGGAGAGGGGAAAGGACAGCAGGGGTGAGCATACCCAGCAGCAGCACCACTTCTTATGCTTTTGAACAGGGTTCGATCGCTGAAGAGCGATTACATTTTACGATGTTTTTGCGATAAATTTCTTCCTAACAATCCAGAGACCGAGAGATAAGTGCATTGCTTCTCCCACGCACGGAGCCGAAATTCTGTAGTTTGTAACCATCGCGTTGTCGCGTACAAAATTTGGCCTAGACGAGCGCATTTGTACGACGGCCGCACTACTGAATCACGGCGGTTTGGTACACAGAGACATGGATGAAGGGCTTTTCTTAGCCCTGCTACTAGGAGAGTGCGACACCAAAAATCACGCATTATACCTAGAATACGACCGCAACAACATTACAACACTCGCGTCGGCTCGGTCGCAAACAGAAAGAAGAAGGAACGCGTGTGAAGGATTTGCACAGTGCCGGCTCAAACAGCACAACTCAGAACTCAACGAACAAATACTTACTAATCAACACAAAACAAACCAATATGAAGAAGAACAATTTCACGAGGAAACACCGTAAGCCTGGCCGCGGCAAGGGGCGGGGAAGAGGAACTGGCGCTCTGATCCCCCACGGAGGTGGAAATGGCGGAAGAGGAGCTGGTTTTCTCATTCCTCATGCAGGACGAGGAGGAGGGTTTACTGGCTTCATGAAAGTCACCCAGAGCATTACTACAAAATCATCCGAGAAGAAAACACGCTCCCCATTCTACTGCTCATTGCTGGTGGATAAATCTGGATCGATGGCCGGGAAAAAGCTCGAGGAGGCTTTTAACGGCGTCGAGAGCCTTCTCAAGGTGCTTCGCCCGAAGGATCTTGTGACATTCAGAGCATTCAACCACAACGTCGATACTGCATTCGTTGGTGTGAAGGCTAATAAGGTCAACGTTAAAAAGATGAGGGCGAAGACTCAGAGCGGAGGCTCAACTGCGTTGTTTGATTCAGTGAAGTCTGCTGCTGAGGATTTCAAAGCGAAGAGTACCTTCACCCCTCTCATGATACTTCTCACCGATGGAGACGACACTAGTTCGAGCTGCTCGGCTACTGACGCTCGCAATGCGCTTCTCGCAGCGGCTCGGAGACACAAAGGCTTCAGAGCTGTCTTGCTCTCTGTTGGGAATGAGGGTCTGCAGCAGTTGCGGGCAATGTCTAAAGGCATTCGTGGAGTACGCGTTCACTCTGTTGAGCAAAGTGCGACCGGTGTCAAAAAGGCATTTCAATGGGTCAGAACACATGTGACCCAAATCATTCGGCAGGAGCAGCAGTTTGTTGCGGTTTCACAAAACGGTCACAGAATTGCCAAGTCAGCTGTGAAGAAGCTGAAATTTTTGAGCTAGATGGATGTTATCACAGGGAAATGCATGTAGAGAACAATTTGTTGTGCAACAATGAAGACACATCACCTTCACTAGTTCATGATCTGAACGCGAAATTTTGCTGCGCTGCCTGCACGTACGTACATAGATGCAAGTGTCTCCTTGTGCCCTTAGTCGTCTTGCGCGTGCTGCGATGTGGCAATGTAGCAACACATCATCTAGATCACTAGATTGCATGTATTAACAAACACAGAACAATTTCATTAACGATACTGGCATGCTGGAAACAATAGACATAGTGGAACTACTTTATTAGTGCTCCAGCTTGTTTCGACCATTCTAGCATTGAATCCTTAGTCCTGTTCAACTATAACTCATGACTGTGCCCATTGTGCAAGCGTATATAGCTGCGTCAGTTTGCTTAGAGCCTACACAAATTTGGCAACGCTAGAATGGCATGTCAAACAGCCTAGCAGAAGCGTAGTGCGATGCACTTACTAGTAGCTTGCTTCGATCAGGCCTGGATTTTTCAACAAATGAGGGATGAGCACATATAGCAGCTAGACACATCACATAATTTTGGTTGATCGATAGATGGCGTGCAGTGGCGGGGGTACTTGTTATTTTGCCTGCCGCTGCACATACACACACACGGGCCATAATGTCGATCTAAGGTGTACGCAGCGAATGCTGCGACATGCAATGCAACAACGGTCAATGATTCACTCAAAATGGGCCTGCAGCACATATCTAGCTAGCTAGCATTGCAATGCTGGCGGCCCTGATGCATTTATGTTAGCACCACAGTGCTTCTCTCGGTGTACGTACGTGCAGTATCGTAGGAGCAGTGGCAATGTTTTCGTTTGACATTCATTTCGCAATTACACATCGATGCGCAGGGCTGATGTTCAGCTGTATTGAAATGCTTGAAAGACACCTTTTCCGATTCAAGTAGATGAAAGGAATTATACTTAACCAAACTGTACTTATGAAATATTGCTCATAAGCTATGTCGTCGTGGCCTTTTTCCTCCTGCTGCCCTTTTTGCCCTTAGTCTTGAGCTTAGCTTTCTCCTCCTCAATGGCTTTCTTCAATCGATCTATCTCATTTTGGTATTCTGAATCACGACGGGGACGGTCATGACGACAACAACAGCACAGATACACAATTCGAATCAAAATAGAGGCCCAGATGACTGGAAAGCTTATTTTGCTAACGCTACGTTCTTACTCGTCATCGCCCGTCGGAAACGCTGCTCCTCCTCTGCTTCCGTTTTTGGGCGCTGCGCCACCTATGTCATCCATGCAACGCACACACACACACACACGCACAGACAGACGTAAACACTTTTGGCCGAAATATGAATTGAGAGCAATCGATATAGCAGCGAAAAAAAGAAGAATCTGTCAAAATGTCACGGTGAATCCATATTGTGAGGACATTGCTGCTGTGGAATAAATTCCAGGCAAAGAAACTATCATCAATATCAATTGATGTGTGCGACGCAACCGTTAGCGCATACTGGAACTATTGCTCCAAAACATGGATGTATGTTGTATCACCGCTTCTGTGTATTCTTTATTCCTTGTCGCGTACTCGTCTAAATCGAGCTGTAAATACGTGTTATCAGAATGAGGAAGTTGAGAGGAGGCTGTTTGGGCTGCGAATGGGGCTATTTCCATATCTACGATCAATGATGTTACAAATCACACCTTCTCCTTCTTCTAAGGCATGAACGAATGTATTCTTTCTATAATGGCTCGCATTACTAAACAAACCTGAATCTCAGAACACGTTTTCTCCGTCTCGGATAAGAGTTCTGAGGGAGGAGAGGGAGGGGAGAGAGAGAGAGAGAGAGAGAGAGAGAGAGAGAGAGACAGAAACGTTGAGGGAGGGAGGAACATCGCATTTGACAGCAGTAGTCTGGAAATATTCTAAAGGTTGCCATACAACTTCATCTTGTCATCTCTTGCTAATTTGAACGATGGTGTATACTTTATTACACACACACACACACACACATATATATATATATATATATATATATATATACATAGGTTATATAACTACTTTTGCGGTCATCTTCTATTTTCCTCTTCTCCTTGTTCATATACTGCTCTCCAGCATGACGCCGGTATGGTGCACAGCAAAGAAGCAAATCGTCAATGCGTACGCAGTTTTGTATCATGACTTAAAAATCGGGAGATTATGCAAAGATATCACGGCAAGAAATACTTCGGTCGGACATTTGTTGCTGTGGTGGTGCTGCTCGCATGCCTATACATACATATTGTGCCTCCTCCATCTTCTGCTTAACTCTCATCAAGTAACTCATGCCCTTGTACTCGGTAGACCCTAACAGCTGCGATGGGGTGATGGGAGGGGGGGGGCGAATAATGCCTCGGAATAAGATGCATTGATTGGTCTTTGTAGCACCGTCGGTATCTCATTTTTGCAATTCAGTACAATACCAATCGTATCATTTCAAGATGTGATGATAAGTGCACGTATACTACTAAGTAGCTATGTTTGTTGTTGTTGATCAGATACCGTTGCTAGAGTTCTCTTCGTTCTCCCTGCCAGGGATTGAGTGAGAGCGTCTATTTGCTTCGTCATTTGTGCCTAGGATTTCGTGTGTGTGTGTGTGTGTGTGTGTGTGTGTGTGTGTGTGTGTGTGTGAGTGTTAGTGTCGGCCCACATTCATGTGGAAACCTGTTGATGTTATTTTCATGTTCGCCAGTACATCAATATGAGCGCACATGAGGGATGGATGATCGCATTGCCATCGCGATTGTTGCTGTCTGTCTTTGTTTAAGGTAGTACATACGTTATCTTTGTAGTGCGTGCTTTTCAATCTCTCCGCAATTTCGTTCCACTCCGGAACCTATTATATCCACAACACCACAAGATTACGGGTAGCCCCGACAAATTTCTCAAATCACATTCGTTTTAGCCTTTCTCCCACGGTAATATACTCTTTTAGTCGACAAAAAATGTTTGAGGGAGAGAGGGGAAGGGGGGGGGGGGAATTGAATCTCTTTGTTGTTTTACATCTGCTGAGCCACAACATGACCATCCCAACTGATGATGCTCGTAGCCGTAGAAGAAGTCTTCTCCTCCCCAGGCACTAGCAGCAATTACGAAAAGTGCAGCAACTGCAGTTGCAACCGCCACAATATCCAACGACGAGCATACCCGGCGATTACCTCTGAGATGAGTGAGGCAGAGGAATATGTGATGAAGTAATTTGAGAAGCAGCATTTACGCTACACACGGTGCGAGCGGGAGGGTGCAAGAACCAATTTGGAAAATAATCTGAGAGTCAAGTAATCGAAGCTTCGCACACCCTCCTTCGTCTGTTAGGTACACGACGATCTCCGTTGAGGAGGAAAATAGGCGGCGTGCTCGAGAGGGGTACCTAGCGGTTGCGGGGAGGATCATCCTCGAAATCTCGCTGTACTGGGATCTATTTAAATAAATATTTTAAATTTATTGTCGCTCACATAAAACATGATCCATTTTATATCTATTATAGTGATTTTGATCTAGGATATTCCAGGGATGATAATTTGTCTAAGAATATTTGCCGTCGTCATGAGGATTAGTATAATTATCTTTCATTCCACACATGCGACAACATCTAAAAACCTAAAATGTTTCAAAATGGGGCAACATTGTCTCCCCCATTAACACCAGAAGTCATGCCGCCCCTCATCCTTCTCTCCAATTTACTTTCCCTCATTCCTGAGACTGCTTTCGCTCTGAGGAATGTGCAATCGGGATCGGATCTCGCTAAGTCGACCCTACAGGTACTGAGTGCACGCGCATAGAGAGCCTCAAGATGTTGAAGCGAAGCAGCAAATGCTGCAAGGCATGCGTTTTCCAATCGTAAAGATCTTCTCGATTTTCTTCCTCCTAGGTGGCAAACGTGACCTCGAACATTGAGAGAGCTGGTAGTGTAGGATCTATGTTTGACTCAGCCAAAAGTATCTTGAAAGAACAGTCAAGTCCATCCCAAACGACAAAAATGACACAAGAAAGCTTGGTCGAAGATCTAGAAGAGAGTGTTTACAGTGGAAAGCTAATTTTAATGGCCAAACTTGTAGCAGGTGTTCTCATGCTAGTATTTATAGCACATTCTATAGATGCGAAGTATAGGGTCGCACCGTCGACTAAGGAACAGCCGTCGGCAGAGGAAGAGTCATCATCGTTGACATCTTAGTCTTCATCATCATCGTGAAAGAGGTTTTAATTAAACGTTTCCTCACTTTGAGATTATGATGCTAATTGAATGTTGAGAAAATAATATGAACTAAATTTAAGTTGTGTGGCTATGTTATATGTCGTACGTGCAAGTGCTGGCATCATATTTAGCAGATGCACATAGCATGCACACGCACATGCACAGCAGAAAGTGGCGCACATTGTCGTACATTCATTGTACATCACATAATAGACACAGTAATTCTATATATATACTCTCTCTCTCTCTCTCTCTCTCTCTCTCTCTATATATATATATATATATATATATATATATATATGTAATATAGTATATAATATTACGTGGTGTCTATCATACATTCACAGTGTGCATGTACCTTGCCTGTTGTGGAGGACTTGAGAGAAGCGGCGAATGCGCATGCGTTGCGTTATTGCATGCGCGGAGACTGCATAGACACAGGAGTTCATGTCGGTTTGCTTGCGTGCTCTTGCTCATTCATGTGTGCATGCACCTACGTACAAACACCGCACATCCACAACTGCTACAAGACAACCGCGCGATTTCAGAGTAAGTTGGAATTGAAGCAAATACTACGTACAGTCTCATTACTCATGTTGAGCATGAGCATGTGCCGTTATTTTTCATAAACCAGCATGACCAAAAGCAAGGACATGCGACGAAAACCAATACATCAACCACACTGCGTATCATTATTATGGATGCAAGCACCGACCAGCCATATACCTCGCAACTGCTGCACGTTTGCAATGCTACGAATCGCTAGAATTGTTGCTACTAACTAATGCTGCGAAATGCTAGAATTGTTGCTACTAATACTTCATAGCCGAAGGTCTTGAGCCTATCCGAAAATCAACCACCACAGGCCTGTGATCCGAGAGCTGCGTGTCCCTATTTCTCGCGCTGTCGTCAATAGACTTCGTCGAATGGCAAGCGTTGATGATGTTTGTTCGAACGGGGAGGAAATGGGAGAGAGAGAGAGAGAGAGAGAGAGAGAGAGAGAGAGAGAGAAAGAGAAAGAGAGCCAAGAAGAGAGAGAAGTAAGAAGAGAGAAAAGCAAGAGGGGCAAATGAGTAAGTAATATGTAGGAAACACAATGCTGGGGCACACCAGTCAAGCAAGGCCAAAATGCTGAACACTGAAGCAAACCCAAAAAATTACGATGTGCATGAGAGGCTTCATCCCACCACTCTGTATTCCGCCGCGATCATGGAGGAAGCCGACCCACGCAGCATTTCGTACTGCGCACACTCCCGAGATTCTCTAGAGATCCTTCGGAAGCGACTCTTCTCACCCATAAATGACTCTCTCGCAGCAATCGCTGCGGGGCTCTACAGGGACACACACACACACACACACACACACACACACACAATATATGATATTATGCGAAATAATGTTAGATGTATTATAATGTATATATATATATATATATATATATATATATAATATGAATAGTATGTTGGGGGCTGGCTGGGGTGGGAACTTGTGCATTTTTAGAATGGACGCTGCTACGTCGGAGCAAGCCTACCCGTTTGCGACATTTTAGTGGGATAGGAGAGTAGAGCACGTAGTCGATGATCTTGCCCGTTGACCTCGCATTCCAACTCGGAAACGTGCCGAACTTGCATGTTTGTCAAGCAGAGGGAGGGGAGAGGAAGATTCGCTTGGTTAATATAGCATCTTTCTCCAGTCTAACTCCACAGATTTGCGCTATCGGCGATGAAATCCGCGAAGATAGCACGACGCACCATTCTCCGGCACTGGCACCACAACACTTTTAACACCTACACACACACACACACTACTACCTCACGTCCATGTCCAGACGCTTTGAGCGCGGTGAGCCGAGAGTCCGACAGCACCTAACCAGCGGCAGGAAGCGAGAAAGAGGCAGGGGGGGGGCGAGAGCTAAGAAGCACGACGAGTTGAAGTCGGTTGCTGGGTTCGCGTACAAGCGGCGATTACAGCATCACATAACGGTAGGCGAGACACAGGAGAGATTTCGGGAGAGATAAAGTACAAGACCCCAATCTTCCTCGAATCAGCGGAAGATGATATTGTTATTTGAGAGATGAACGTATGTGTCGTGTCTACATGTTCGTGGCAACGCAGCACCTTGTTGTGATCATCGGTGGGATCGTTTAAGAACGTTCCGAGAGCTGCCTCGTTCGGCTCCGCGTTGAAGTCACCGACGATTATTACTGCTGTACCTCTGGGGGAGGGGGGAGGATGATGAATGGGGGCAAGAGGAGGAGGAGGAGGAGGAATTCAACTAGGATCATGAAGGAGAAGATGCGTTCAGGGCGTTATGGGGTCCTCTCACTACTACATATCGTTGCGAAACATATCAGCCATAACCACGATGTTAGGGATGAGCAGGAGGATTTCATGCCATCAAGATCTACAAAGCAGCGACGATGCAATGTATGAAGGTTACGGGGGAAGTATGCTTCCCCCCTGAGGCCACAATGCCATCGTATCGAGAGTAACTTTGCACATATCCTTGCACGCTACTCTTCACATACTCTTCTCTTTAACAGAGCCCGCTACCTCGATTTAGAGCCGAATTCGTTAAGAATCTTGCGGATATTCAGTCGGATAACCTAACGATGGCGGTTATGATGATAGTGAGAATAATCGTGATGATGATGATGATGATGATGGTGGTGGTGGTGGTGGTGACGGTGATGATGAAGGCGATTATGATGATAGAGACACATGTGATGACGACTGAACTACCCCCCCCCCCCCCCCCTCGGTGAATAACACCTCGGCGCCCTGATCACGTGCTGCCTCTGATACGTGGTCGAGGTGCGTCGACATCGCTAAGATATCAACGCCAAGATGAGCGTCATGCAGGGGCTGGAGAAGCGCCCAGCTTGTCACCTGTTTCACAAGCATTATTTATATACCTCAGAGAGGAAAGAAAGAGCTTCTATCATCAATTCTATGATGTTCGGATGTTAACGAAGATATTTTTCCACGGATCTCCCTCGTTTATAAATACCCCCCCTCCCCCCCACCCCCTCTCCCTCCGTGCAGCATGTGTTTGAAACATGGTACCCACCCGCGTGCAGCCTGCCCCTGGGTATATTGTGCCAGGGACGTCAGGAGTCCGTGATAGCCAGAAGTCTCTGAATTGTTGTTTTCAATATCAAAGGACTGGTGGGGGAAGGATGGGGGTGTGGCGATATGCTGATAAAGGAGATGCTATCCGGTTTTTATTTAGATGGAATTAAATTCTGGACAGAGAGGGGAGGGGGGGGGAGTACGTGATATTGCATAATTTAGAGGAAAATATAATAATGCGGGGAAAGGAGACCCAGAATGAAGCTTTCGGAACTTATCTTTTAGGTAAAAGACTGGGACACACTCACCTAATATAATTATATTTATTAGTTTATAATATATATATATATATATATATATATATATATATATATATATATATTAATTTATACCTAAATAATTATTAAATGCGTCCTTCCGTATTATTATTAGAATTTCAGATTATCTTACTCTCGGTAGGCGTTCTAAGCTCATCTTTTCCATCATCTCGCCCTACACCTACGACTCCATACCTTCCAGACAAAGGGGAAGGGAGGGGGAGGGGGGGCGAAGTAAGGGGGCGAGTGAGGCATGTTTCCATGAAATATGACTGCATGTTCGACTTGTCACTCAATATCATCATCAAGACGAAGGCACCTCCTTCCTAATGACCACAAGCGCTAACATCATCATTCTCATTATCATCATCATCATCATCATCATCGTCGTCGTCGGCGTCGTCGTCAGCATCAAGTGTAAAGCAGTTTCGTCATCCCTCCTTCCCCCCCCCTCCTCCTTACTCTGGGAGCATAGTCTTCATATCGATCATTTGGATGGGCAAAAGCTGCAATTTACAAGAAAGGGGCATAAAACCATGGTGTATGTGATATATCTATCGCTACATGACTATCGAGACGGATGATGCTCCTTCTCCTCTATGTAACGTGTCGCTCTAGATGATGCATACTTATGTCAGACATAAATCGTCCATCCCACCACTGACCTCTTGCATTCCGATGATATCTGGGGCCTCCTTTGACAGCATCTCTCGCACCTTAAATAGGTAGCACGCACACATTATACAATATACTATATACATGAATATACATCATGTTTTTGCAGATCTGAATTGTCCACATTTACTCTCTTCTTTTTTCGTTGGGGGGGAGGGAGGCGGAAAGAGCGCTGAGGCAAGACTGCTAATCTATCTCTATATCTATCCTGCAACCAGGCCAATTCGTCGCTTCCATTGGTTCACACCTGTGTTGTAAATATTCGGTATCAAGAGGTTTATTCAATCAACAAATATCCTTTATCTATATCATGCGTACGTGCGCGTGCGTGTGAGTGTATATTTTGGATTTCTATGATATGCATTGATCATCATCTTGGAACATACCGTCGGACTTGAAGTCCCTCCTAATATTGAATGACATCATTCGAAACCCAAACTCGGAGCGGGCTGGCTTTTGCTCAGGGGGCGCTGTCTCAGCAACTGGAGGAAAGATAAAGAACACTGAATGATTGCAGATTCTTAATAATTTTTTGGTTGGAAGTGTGCAAGTCTCGGCGCTGTCTAAACCAAACCCAGGCACAAAACATCCTGCGAATAAGGAGAACCTTTATGGAAAAAAGCTCCCATTTCCGATGTGACAATTCCTCTGTCCTGCGTAGCCTGCTGGCTATACACTTCATTATTCTGGGCATTGACCGGTATGTATCCGTCTCGAGTTCCGCCCCCTTGATTCCACACCAGCATTGCTCCGACACCCAGTCCAAGGATGAGGGTGCTATGATTTCATACCCAAAATTTGATCAATTAATATTATCACTTAATCGATATTTTTTCGTCTGAATGCACTGTATTTCCCACAGCCCCCCCCCTCTCCCCAGTTTATTGCCGTCCGATTATTCGTAGATGGCTAATTGGTCGACTACATGTGAACAGGGTTACGCACCTCAGCGCAATGGTGAAGAGGCTCTTATACGACACACTCTCCGAGGGAGCTCCATTCTAATCAATTCAGTGAGCTAATAAGTACATCTCGATCCAGAAACATGGAAGTCTCCTCCCATCAACACTCGGAAACGAATACGAGCAATGGGGTGTTGCACGAAAGGCTGTCGCTATTCAACCCATAAGCTTCTGACGTTTCATCCCACCTCATCGTTCTCAGCTCCAATCACCTCCATCAATGCTCACTTAGATATGCGAGCTCTGAGACGCGCCTAGCTTTTCGTAGAGAAGCCTCAGTGCAAGTGCGGGAGCGGGGGGGGAAGCGTGCGAACTATATAGAATTTTACGAGAACGCAGGCCGTTTATTGAAATATTGACGGTGCGACGAGCATTATTGCCCATTTTACATTTTTACGTATACTCGTACATACTAAACCAAAAAATCGATGCTTTTCTTCCTCTCTCGTGCGGACCGAAGGTAATTTAGGTTAAAATACATGGGGTTTTATTTAAACGACAGTAGAAAACACGAGTCTCTTCCAGCATTTTGGCTCGTGCTGGTACCCCCAAAAGACTACTTCACGAAGATTCACGAAGGAACAATGGCGTCCCGCCTTCCGACCCGGCTGTTGAGCTCCCACTCGCTGCTGCACGATTGGCTTGTCGTGGGAGCTGGGCCACTAGGTTCCCTTTCTTCACGAATTTTTGGTTCGTCTCGTTGTTGGATGACTCATCTAAGCTGATGATGCCTCCCCCCAGGAATTCTTACTTCGGGAATACTGCTGGACGAGGTGAAGGTGAGTCCGAGTCAATCAAAACCTATGTTACGTATGAGGATGAGCGTAGAATCATGCAGGCGCAAGGAAGAGGAAGGATCGCATGGGTTGATCCGAGTTTCTCTGTTGGGAGGATGGGAGAGCAGTACCGCAACGTTCCTGGCAACACCTGCGCTGCAAGAACAAATGAGGTGTGTTTGATGACTCTACTTGCTCACAAGTTCGTTTGACTTCTTGTCCGTTTAATTCGGGTGTCAATTAATGTTTACAGCAATTGATTTCTTCTTCTTCTTCTTCAGACTTTGGAAGGAGTCTCGTCGTTACGTTACGCTGAGTATCAAGATAAGCGAGCTGCGAAAAGAGAGAAAACCATCCGCAAGGTGTGCTCACTTACACGCTCACACGGTTCACAATTTCAAAGACAACAATATTGGCCATTGTGTGAGTTCTCCCCTTTTTCAGTGGGATCCCACAAAGACTTATCCCTTAAATCTCGCAGTGGAGGCCTTCACGTAATCGATAAAATAAATCAAACTGGCATAATCTATCGACATTCTTTTGTATACGCGCATAGCATATACACAAACACAGGCAAACACACACGCATCACTAGCCGCAGCCATAGCCAAATCCATATCCACTTTGCCAAAAACGTTCCCATGTAACAACCCAGCGATATGACTGGTGTGCTTCAAGAAGATCCTGACGTCGATCTTGTTCGGTATTATTGCTCAATGCAGCATTCCATTGCATTGTTTTATATCGTGTGTTCAAACGCTCTTTATCACATGTATACTGGATGACTCTATGATTTGTGTGAAAATACGTTTTTGTATTAAAGCTAGTGAGTGAGTGGGTGAGTTAGTGTGTGTGTGTGTAAAACTATTTTCATCATCATTCCTCGTCAATATACACTAGTGGGAGGGCCATATCCCTAAGTCAATCTGAGTGCTGCCGTCACTGGGATGTCGAGGTTTTTCATGCCATTGAGAATAAGAGAGGAGAGAAGAAGGAGGAAGATGAGGAGGAGAAGAAGGGTGGGGGAAGGCGGGGGGGGGGATAAGGCTTAGGTCAGGATTTAGCGTATTCTTTTCGCAGAGGATATGAACAACTTTGGTCTTTACAGCTTCTCCTTCTCTTTCTGTCCCTCCTACTTCCTCTTCCCCCTTCTTATCATAATCATCATCATCATCATCATCGTCGTCGTCGTCGTCGCTATCGTCGTCATCATCATCATCATCATGATCATTGGCATTGTCACCACCATCCCCAGGTTGCAGGAGAGAAGCAATTGCAGCGGGTATCTGCAAAACGAGTCGCCCTCGTCATAGGTGGAGAGCCAAAGCCAATTCCTGGGATCGTCGGAGGAGGAGGAGGTCTTTGCTTGATCCTCTTCTCTTTAGTTTGAAAAATCAGGGTTGAGAGCGAGATGTGGTACACTGATTCGGCCATAAAAACACGTTGGAATTCCGTCAAAATCGGGCCAAGAGACTGCGAATTCAAAAGTCTTAAATTTCCCCTCCCCCCCCCCTTTTTCTTCTTTGTTGTTGTCGCCATTGTATGGCATTGTAGCTGGCATGGAAGAAGATCAGGACATGGGTAGCAAGAGGACGATAGGGGGGAGGAAGACGAAAAGGAGGAGGAGGAGGATTATAGTGCCGCTTGACGATGTCTTAGATACTAAGTCTTGCAGGAAGCTCTTCGAGGTGGTAAAGATGATGATTCTCCCTAACATCATCATCACCTCCATCATCATTCATCGTTGGTGTCATCATTTTTTATCCTAAAACAAGACATAAAAGCAGCCTTCATTTTGTCTCAATTTCCTACACATATAGTTTTTCCAAATCATCACCACCATCGCCGCACTTGTTGCCTTCGTCCCAGATCGGTGCCAACCCCGATAGCTATCTGCACCGTCCATGATATCCCTCCCTACCCTGCCCCCCCCCCCCCGCGCGCGCGCACTCCTTTTCCATTCAGGAGAACAAAGACTTGTCTCAAGCCTGCTGGGGTATCGTCGGAAACTCTCACAGCGGTGTGTTAGCTGCGAAAAACGTGAGCGACAACATCGCACAGGAGGAGGCACGGGGAGGGGGGGGGGGACTACCATACAGTCCCAGTAGCAGCAGTTCTCGTCCTTCAATCAAGATATTTGGACGACGACCCACGCGATTTGCTGAGCAAAGGCAATTGAGTCGTTAGTGGGAAGGGGGGGGCGGGAGGGAGGGGCGGGGGTAGGCTTAAGGCACCTTATCGTTACTATGTAATGGCGAAATGGAAAGCTGCTTACTGCCTCGTGAGAGTAGTAGTAGCAGCAGCTCTCAGTAGGTTTGATTAAAGATGATGCACAGGCAGACATGGCATTAGTAGCAGTACTAGTTCCTACTTCTACAACTACTACGAGGGAGGAGTAGATATAGTAGTATTGAACTAACACCACTTCTCAAGGATAATGACGATGATACATCATTGATGATAACTCAGAGATGGATACATTAAATTTGACGCTACGGGTCTCAAAGGGGAGGTTGTAGTAGTAGTAGTAGTAGTAGTAGTAGTAGTACTATTAGTAGTAGTAATGGTGTTTTTAGTAGAAAGAGTAGTATTACCTCGCACACAAACTCCTCGCCCCCCTCTCCTCTCTCGATTCACGACGATAGTGCGCTCGCTAGGTTCTCTCCATCAATCAATTGCGCCATGAACTTCCGAAACATGCTCGATGAATTCTCGACGAATTCGCAATTAAACCACCCCTCCCAGGTCGCCGAGTGGGCAAGGCAGAAGGGACTTGGAGGATGCTATTCGCACGCCACGCCAACCAACAACGGGGGGGGGGGCAGCATCGTTCAGGTCCCGGAGATCATATACCATAACGACACAAAGGCAGCAGAAATGCACGTCGATTGGGAGCAGCGACTCGACCAGCATGTAAGCCAGTAAAGGGCTCGACCCTGCTTGTTGTGGTGGTGGTGCTTTTTTAGCAAGAATAGCGATGGTGAGGGAAAATGAGGGCCACAGGGGCTTTTGATTTTTTTGTGTATGTGTAGTGCCAAAAGGCCAAGGGGGAGGGAGGGGGGGGAGGGGGGGGGGGGGATTACGATTAAGTAGATATACGTGTGGCATGCGCTTAAGCACTCCCTTCTGCGTTCTCTCGCATAGCTTTTCTCTTCACATAAGATATCGTGTATTAATTGATTTATTAATCGCTTTACGGCACCTGCTTTGGATTCCTCCTTAACAACAACAAGGGAGTGGATGTTTGCGTTTTCGCAACCGGCTTCAACGTAGTCTCCCCCCCCGCTGTGTTCCTTTACGACGGAAATGAGATCGACGCCTCGCGCTATAAGCCTGAGAACGGAAGAATCGCTGAGAACTTGTAAGCAGCAGCCTCCTCGTGTCAGCATGATGGTTTCAAAGCTGCTGTCCGTCCCTAACCGCAATAACAACATAACCAGGTATGGCTTTGGGCTAGGCTATCCGGAGCTCTGGACTGACCCGGAAGGATTCTCTGAGTTCCGAGTCGGTTTCACTCCCAGCTTTGTTCAGCACGTTCGTACTGCCCTCCATGACACCAATTGTGCAAAGTACGGACGCGCATGGCGCGAGGAGGAGGGAGGAGGAGAAACAAAGAAACCACACTTTGCTGTTGCCTCCAGCAAAACGACGGTATCTTATGTCTAACGGTGAGATTGCTAGGCTTGCAAATTGATCGAAACATGGCCTGTCCGCTTGCTATATGTAATAATTAATTGTATTTGCGTCATGATTACGTGAACTGTTGTCGCTTGCAAGCGATGTATTTGATGCAAGCGATGCGACAGATGCAAAGATCTTCTGAGATCCATGTGAGATAGACAACATGCTGTATGTCACTAGATCATTGTGCAATGTACCAAGATCAATGTGCTGCAAGTTCTAGAGCTGTGCGCGCGAAATAAAACAGCGAAGTTCGTTGTTGTTGCTAATGCTACAATGGACAGCTAGTTCAGCCGGAAAGCTCGCAATTTGTTGCTGCGCAAGTTAGAATAAATGACCTTTTTAATGTAGCCATGTTCGTTGGTGCATGATGCAATCTAGATGATGTGTTGCTACATTGCCACATCGCAGCACGCGCAAGACGACTAAGGGCACAAGGAGACACTTGCATCTATGTACGTACATGCAGGCAGCGCAGCGAAATTTCGCGTTCAGATCATGAACTAGTCTAGCTAGCTAGTAGTGAAGGTGATGTGTCTTCATTGTTGCACAACAAATTGTTCTCTACATGCATTTCCCTGTGATAACATCCATCTAGCTCAAAAATTTCAGCTTCTTCACAGCTGACTTGGCAATTCTGTGACCGTTTTGTGAAACCGCAACAAACTGCTGCTCCTGCCGAATGATTTGGGTCACATGTGTTCTGACCCATTGAAATGCCTTTTTGACACCGGTCGCACTTTGCTCAACAGAGTGAACGCGTACTCCACGAATGCCTTTAGACATTGCCCGCAACTGCTGCAGACCCTCATTCCCAACAGAGAGCAAGACAGCTCTGAAGCCTTTGTGTCTCCGAGCCGCTGCGAGAAGCGCATTGCGAGCGTCAGTAGCCGAGCAGCTCGAACTAGTGTCGTCTCCATCGGTGAGAAGTATCATGAGAGGGGTGAAGGTACTCTTCGCTTTGAAATCCTCAGCAGCAGACTTCACTGAATCAAACAACGCAGTTGAGCCTCCGCTCTGAGTCTTCGCCCTCATCTTTTTAACGTTGACCTTATTAGCCTTCACACCAACGAATGCAGTATCGACGTTGTGGTTGAAAGCTCTGAATGTCACAAGATCCTTCGGGCGAAGCACCTTGAGAAGGCTCTCGACGCCGTTAAAAGCCTCCTCGAGCTTTTTCCCGGCCATCGATCCAGATTTATCCACCAGCAATGAGCAGTAGAATGGAGAGCGTGTTTTCTTCTCGGATGATTTTGTAGTAATGCTCTGGGTGACTTTCATGAAGCCAGTAAACCCTCCTCCTCGTCCTGCATGAGGAATGAGAAAACCAGCTCCTCTTCCGCCATTTCCACCTCCGAGGGGGATCAGAGCGCCAGTTCCTCTTCCCCGCCCCTTGCCGCGGCCAGGCTTACGGTGCTTCCTCGTGAAATTGTTCTTCTTCATATTTGTTTGTTTTGTTTTGATTAGTAAGTATTTGTTCGTTGAGTTCTGAGTTGTGCGGTTTGAGCCGGCACTGTGCAAATCCTTCACACGCGTTCCTTCTTCTTTCTGTTTGCGACCGAGCCGACGCGTTGAGACAGATACGTGCAAAAATATGCGACCAAAAAAGCATGATAGTTCCACCTTGCGACTTGATAAATTTCATATCGTACTAAGAAATCGCTATGTGTTGCGGCAAACACGGAGAACCACGATAACTCCGAGCTTTCTTAGGATTTATGCAAGAAAACCCTTGTAAAATCACAGTTCGACATGGAAAATATGCGGGTAAACACAATTTAGATTTGTAGCGTGAAATTAAGGCTCGGTTTCCCAAATCAGGAACAACTGTGGAGTTTCGCACTAGCGACAACAAAAGTGTTTTCATTCGTCAATTTGATCATGCGACAACCTCTGTAGCCAGAACTTAAGAGAAATCCCCTGTGAGACGTCGGCATCGTGGGTGTTGAGGCACCGCTTGTGCGAAATGATTCCGAGGCAGAGGACGGTGCAGAAAAGCGCGTGCAGACCGAAATTGCGCATGAAAAAGGTTGTCGAAGGATAAAACTCCTATTCGTTAACGTCTCAGAGTCGAATTCCATAAGTGGATATTTGCTTGTTCGCCAGCACAACCCAGAAAGGTGCGGTGCCTTTTTTTTTTATCGGAGGGATAGGAGGGGCGGTCATGGGAATCGAAAAGTGTTAGATTGTGCAGCAGATTTAATGGTAACAATTCGGATTATGCTGGTTTTAGATGCGCGCTTCAGGACTATTGCTCACCGCCCTTCTCACCATCGACGCGTAATTTTCCCAAACACGCATACTGTACATCAATGAGATGGCCACGTGCTCTTTTTAATTTGGCACGATGGACTTCCACTTCCTCTCTCTCTTCGGCTGTCTATTCCTGTGTCCGTTTAAACAGCTCCACAATAGCATACAACGATTTACTAATGCACAATCGACCATCGCTGTGTGAATTGCCTTTGGTTGCTAATTCTCTTCGTTTTTGCCGTATCAATCGGGGAATCTATATGAATCAAAAGCACCAACGTCGATGTGACCTACGCGTACGTATTGCCCAATCCCTTACCTGCATCCCCTTATCTTTACACACATAAAAAGTGGGGGCAGAGGAGGGTTGGTATAGGAAATTGTAGTGCTGTGTATTTTAGTATTTGTGTGTGTGTGTGTGTGTATGTTTGTTTCTGCATTACTATGTGAATTTAAGAATGTTGATATCTTGTAACCCACGTTACAAACACACACGTGCACATGCACACAGTAAAAACGACACTATGCACATATATCTGTGTGTGCATATACACATATTTATATTTACATATTTTGTTTTTTCCTTCTGCTGTCGGTGTTTCCTCCTCCTCCTCAATCGTTTCCCACTCTTTACCTCGGCGCCACCTTCACAAACGGTCATAAATAAATCACGACTACTCTTCAAGTTTCTACAACTTCGCGAGGGTAATTGCACCATGAACAAAGAAGAACTCAATAGCTTGCAAAGCAGCTTGCGTTTTGGCCCTGTTACACACACGGACCCGCACAAAAACACGCGTGCACCAACAAAAGCATGATTATCTTACTTTGTATACTTTAGAAATACTGTGCAGGAGGATCGGTTGATAACTCCGACATTGGAAACGGCAACATCCAACCCAAGCTTTTCATTGGAAGGCACCGCGACCTCTACAACGCTACGACTTCCCTCGAAGCTGCGGGCGCCATTGCTGCGCAGCGTGTGCTTTCAACGGGCTGTGACGAAAAGGACGGCAACACCTGCATGGACGTCGGAGAGCGCTACTTCTGGTCAGCTCGAGAAACAGGATGTGACAGCACAACCAAGAAGTTTCGAGTTAGCAATAAGCATTTTACCCTTTAGCGCACATTGGCATCTTTGAGCCTTCCTTCCACTCAGTCCGCGATGATATCCGTGATCCCGTGTTATGTCTCTCCCTCCTCGCCACCTTGTCCTTTTCTACCACAGGTGCAATTATGACCAGTATCTCTGCATGGTGAGGATTCGATAAGACAACAACAACGCAATTGGGAGGGTTCCTAGATTGGCAATTTTAGACAGGGGCGGGAGAAGAGGGGGTGCAGCCGGCGGGTGAGACTATGGGGGAAGGAGAAACAGATGCGCGCGGCGACGGACGCAAACGAGCACATGCCCGCGCCGTGTATTAGCACTTGAGAGTTGCAGTGGTGCAAATTGCAGTTTCTATCCTCCTCCTCACTTGCTGCTGGCGGTCTTGTTAGTCGAAATATGCTGGGATGACTGGGCAGTCCTATTCAAACATTAAGACGCAAAAGAGCACCACTGATTGGGGTTATTTATTCACGTACACGAACTAACAACATGCAGGAGGAGAGCATAAGGAAGAGGAGAGGGGGGGGGTATTTAATCTCTTACGTCTCTACACCGTTCACAGTTATTTCTCCATAATTAGCCTGTGTTTTCTGGTATTCTTCTCTCGTTATGCCCTTGTTTTTCTCCCCTCATTTTTCTTTCTTACTCAGTCTTCACAGAATACTTTGACAATGGTAGCAGCGATTCCTTTGATTACATCTATATATATATATATATATATATATATATATATATATATTCAAAATCGAGGGAGGAGGGAGGGGGGAGGGGGGGGGATGTAGGATTGACGAAAAGCAAATTTAGTGATCATGATGCTGATGGGGCTTATGCTGATGATAATGATAATGATGACGATGATGATGACGATGATGGTGGCCGTGGTGGTGATGGTTATGACGAACACTTACATCGATAACATATTTTTTGTTCTTTGCTCATCATCATTGTTCTTCAACCCGCACCTCCTTTCCTCCTTCTCCTTCTCCTCTCTTCTCTATGTTGCTTCTCCTTTTTTGTCAAAGGCCTTAAAACCACTCAGACATCGACGTTTTCTCGCGAAGAAACAGTGGATAACAGCTACTCCTGGAGCCTCTCCACCAGCGTTGACCTCGGTTTCTCAATGACAGTCAAGGCGGGAATTCCGGATGTAATGGAGGCATCTGCGACAACAACATTTGATATCAAGACCGAAGGTAGTAGCATCAATGTTGATCATCAACCTCACCCTCCCCCCCTCTCTCTCTCTTTCTCTCTCTCTCTCTCTCTCTCTCTCTCTCTCTCTCTGTGTGTGTGTGTGTGTGTGTGTGTGTGACACACACACACAGAGAGAGAGAGAGAGAGAGAGAGAGAGAGAGAGGCGCATGGCACTTCTTCTTTTCGCTGCTGTGGTAAGGATGGATGGATGGATGGATGGATTGATTGATTGAATGAACGAAATCGCAGAATCTCAGAGCCAGTCCAATAGCGTGACGAAGAAATGGAGCGTCAATCAGCAGATTCAAATCCCTCCACATTCCACGGTCAAGGTGCAATGGGTTATCACGAAACAGACGGTGACTGGAGACTTCAAGGTGCAGCGTGTGAAGAGTGGATAAGCGGCCAGATGATAACACCTAAATCAATGGATAAAAAAGAAGGAAAACACACGAAATCGACCGTCTTTGTGCATGATAATGATAGCAAGAATCTTCACGTATGTAAGGATTTTTTAGCTGAAAACAACTGTTCGACTAGGCCAGCTGTGGCCAATCTGTATCATCCTCTGTACGTGGATTTTGCACTGATTGGTTGTCAGATCTCTGCCCAGTTTTTCCCCATCAATGATCAATGATAGATAATCTATAGGGAACGATGAAGCTGCCGTACTACTCTAAGCTGTGGTGCGCGGCAAAGACGAACGGTCATTATGAATGGTTCGTCCCTGCGCCAAATTACCTCCCTCAGGTGTGTAAAGGAGTTGTTGTTGTTGTTGTTGTTTTTGTCCGTGTACATCCAAACCAATAGTGCTGTAATGATTATGACCGAAGAGGAAGATTGCTGAAATGAGGCGTGGGGGAGCAGCAGAATTGCAAGGAGATATAATATATTTGCCTGTGGCGTGTGTGTGAGTGAGTGAGTGAGTGAGTGAGTGAGTGACAACAACAACAACAACACCCCCATTTATTAGGCATATCCCGGTGCATGTGTTGGCGATGAGTGCTACATCTCAGGACCATTTAAGTCGTCATCATCATGAACATCCTCACTCTTGTCCATCACGCACACCATGCGAAGGAAAGAGCTACTGATATCGAATAGTGTTGATCATCTATTTGGTGGAGGCAGAAAGTTTTTTCTCTTAACAAATATGAGCTGACAAGGAGTATCTGCTAAAAGCTCTTTCTCAGAGAGAGAGAGAGCAGCCGTACTCCACGCTGTTCCAACGACAATTGCATTAATGGGCCTATTTCGGCTATGAAAGCAATTATTTAGCATATTTTCCTTTGTTACATCGTCGTCAACATACTTGGGTTAAAATTGTTCTTTCACACTGTCCGATGTCCACAACAACAGCGGCTGGGAAGGAATCGGATCTTATGTCAATGTAATGACACTGCGCATGATGCCGATGCTGATGAGTGATAATGATGACGATTGACGAGTAAGGACGAATGGCTAGACCGAATTACGAATATTGATTGTCGTTTCAATTTCTATGCACATATTTTTTAAATGTTACATTTCTTGTATTGTTTTTTTTTTAAATACTACATTACATATAGCGCATGTGTATACGCTGATATACATGAATTGACTTTTAAAATATATGCACACTCTTGTGAACCGAACGTTATCAAATCAAATGAGTAATGATGCTTATCCCTCATATGTGTACATATAACATGCATATATATATATATATATATATATATATATATATATACATATGGGCGTGCACGCCATGGCCATGTGTCTGTCAGGTTACAAAGTGCGCCTACGGAGTACATTGCTGATCGAGGAAGGATGCCGATCGACAGGTCAAAATTTTTCCAATGCAGAATCAACGATGCACATGCTGCAATATTTTCATCTAGTGCTGCTGCTACAGCTACTACAGCTGCTACATGCTTGAGATGATGTCCTAATTTGTCATCTGGTCATCACAGCACATGCTAGCACATGGGCATGTGACTTCATTCGTTGTTGCGTCTGCGCGGTGCACGCATTGGATTGTTGTCTCAGCATGTTTGCATGCGTACCAGATGATCTGTAGCACGTTTCATGTCTAGTATCTAGCGTGCACTCCATTTATTCCAATTGCACATGCTAACAACCACTTCCAATCGTCACACAATTCGACTAGTCGACCCCACGTGCTCCTCACACGAACGGCGTGCAACGCATCGGAACAGGATCGATCACCTGTTTGACCACCAAACACCAAACGTGGGGAAGGACGATGACCGGATGACACGTCGATGACGTGAGGTGTCTGGGGTTGCTTGGTTGGAAGGGCATCACGAGCGTGTTTGTGCAGGCTAGCAGGTGTCTGTGCTGACATCTGGAACGAGCAGATGCTGACAATGGTCGATGTGAGCTAGTGAGCTCAATTGATCGTTGGTTTTTGTTTGAATTTGGTCACAATTTCAAGCAGAAAACATTCAGCAAAAGTTTGATCCTCAATTTCATCAAGTGCGATGATGAGAAAATGACAAATTGGAAAGGAAGGAAAAAAATGCGACAGATCAAGTGGGATGTGCTGCCGGCAAAAACACTTCGAAAGGGAACCCAAAATGCCCATTTGTCGGCCAATTGTTCGGAGCATTGTTTTCGGCCATGCAGTGCAACAAACAGGCCTTGTCGCGAAAATCGTTTTCGGCCATGCAGTGCAACGAGATGTCATTTCGGCCGTTCATTTAGGGAACTCCACTGTCACAACATCAGATCTAGGGTTGGTTGGGTTAGGGGTTAAGGTAAGGCTGACCTAGACTAGGGTAAGTCCGAATCACAAAAGTGTGCAAATGCCATCCATTTTGTGAAAAATTGCACGAAAAATGGGATTTTTCGAATTTTCTAATCCTCGCTCGCGAATCTTAAAATCACGTACGACAGATCTACAGGCCTGTAGATCTACGAGTAATGTGCAAACTTTTCCAATCCCGTGAGTCGATTTTTTTTTTACATGACAGCTCATTTCTTGTCGTTCTTCAAATTTAGCCAGATTTTTTCTCTCTAGCCGACATCGCAGTTTTTTTTCCTCAACGATCTATCTGATCATCGTCCGTGCGACACACTTGAAATTGGAAATGTTTGCAAAAATGTCCTGCAAAAATGTGTTTTTCGTGCAAGCTTTACGGAAAAGTTTTGGTTTGATTCGAGAAGATATCACATTTCATATCCCACGCACCACTTAAAATGTCTGACAAGAAGGAACTGACCAAGCAAGAGGCTGAAAGCAAGAAGTGCCTTGAAACAATCTTCGGCACTTGGGGTGCTGTTATGAGTGGCAAGGAAAAGCCGGATGCTTACGATAAGTTAAGCGATTTCATCTGTGATGACATCGTCACTTCAAATTCTCTTTTGGACAAAATGGGCATCAAGGATCACAGCTGGAATGGCAAGAAGGAATACATGGAAAACATCAAGGCAAAGTTTGTCCCTGGCGCCAAGGGCACAGTGCAAGCACTTGACCTCAAATTCATGGTTGAGGTTAATTACTGCGGTCCAATCATCACGATCAAGAATGAGGCTTCTGGAATTAAGCGCGGTTCCAAAGAGTACAAACCAGAGGGCGGGATCACTTGGCACCAAGTTTGGGTCTTCAAAGGTGGCAAGCTCTGGAAGCACATTGACATCGAAGATGAGAAACACGAAGCTGGATACAAAGAACTATGGGCCTAGATGCCTGACTGAGCTCTAGAAGCAGTTGGATTCAAAGAATAGCTGCATTTTGCCTGACGCAGAAACACTATTTTCTAGTCTCCGGTCCACAGTGAACGACACATGTGCTACATGTATGACATGCAAAACCTGCATCACAGATGTGACATGGAGCATGTGCTCACTAGCTAGCTAGCGCTAGAGCGTGCTGCATCTACAGTCTAGTAGGTCCGTTTCCGCTTCTTGATTGTCGTGCGTCTCCGGGGACACACTCATGCTGGCGCTTGCTTCAAGACGTGAAATCGCATATTGAGTTGCCATTTCTGTCTAGCTCTATAGGGCTGTGCACGCAGTGTGTCAGTGTGCCGTCACCATCATTACCTATGCACAGTTGCAGTGTAGTGATTTACTCTCATCACACATCTTCAAACAAGCGTAGCCATGGAGCTGCGATGCGCGCATTAGGATGACCATTATAAAGATTCAATCATTTCATTGCAACCGTCACGTACATCTCACATTGCAACATTTGCATCGATCGTTGATTCTGCACATGCGGGAAAAATTTTTAACTCGCGATCCATGTCATTATTGCATGATGATCAGCATCCTGTACGTACATCTCGACCAGCAGCAATGTGTGCTCCGTACCGTAGGCTCACAATGTTACACACTGATTCTACCACCGCTGGCCAGACATGTGACATGTGTGCAATTGTCCTTAATCTATCACAATAATGCGTATATCGATGCTGCAAGCGGACTGATGCTACCACCATCTCCAATCCCACTGTTTAGATGGCCGTGTTGCACTGCGAACCTCCGCTTCCTATAAAAAAGTAACGTCCCGTAAATTCAAACCGACGATTAATCTTCGGTGACAACGAGCTCCATGCATACTTTAGAGCAAAATTCTTATCAGGAAGAGCGAGGTGGTGTGTATGAGTGAAAGAGAAAATTGAGAGCTTACTTCTTCCTGTTGTCGCTTTTCATCCAATTCCGCTGTGAAACGAAGAGCTTCGTCGTCCCGTAACATCTACATAAGATACCCGTCATTTCGAGTATACTTTTCAGACAAACTATATTCAGCACGGATACTACCTGCCTCCTCACAAGTCGTTCAGTTGAAGGAACAAAGACTTCGCTAGAGTAGTGGTTATGAAAAAAAGAGTGGAACATTTAAGGAGAGGGGGGGAGGGGGGGAGGAGAGAGGAAGGAGGGGGAGAGTTGGAAAGGTTTAATTAGAATTTGTGGACAAATCGTCGGAAAATAAACTACGATATCAATTCGCTCGACTTTGGCAAACATTGTGCTCATCTATAAAACTCTTCGTTTGGAGAAAATGACCACCTATACGGGTCGTAGTGGAAGTACTCGAACCGAGATCGCACAGGCAGGAAAAACCTGAAGCAAGACAAGTGACGACGTTCCGAAAAGCAAGAGTAAAATCATCCGGGGCTCTCAAGTGCCACGCGCGCATTTAGAGAGAATCGGTTCAAGGGAGGAAAGCAGATCAAGCACAGCATGTTTCATGAGCTTCTTCATCAGCACATGCTAAAGTTGTTTGAAAATGAATGGTTTTGTGCTCTGGGCGAGAAATAGGAGTGAATGGCTGACCTCGACCCATCCTTGTACGACACCACCCACTTGGAACAGCCGTTGGGGATATATGTGCAGCATGTATTATTTTTTTAAAAAAAACGCAACCCAATAAAAGGAACATCACTAACAAGGAAGGCATGGATGATATCGTTATATTCGTTGCGTAGAAAGACTGCGTCTGTAAAGACGCGGAATCTCTGTTTTGGTGAAGGGACGACGAAGACGAATCTCAATCATAAACGACAAGACAGTACATGCGTAAACCGATCGTTCGGGAGGATCTTAAATGAAAAATGGACACCATCATCGTCGCTGAAACCTGGACGAATTTCACTCGGAAGAACAACCACCGATGTTTTACATGCGAAAGGAAAAAGCGATTTCAACTCTCTCTGTCTTCTTCTCACCGGTCTTGCGCGACCATTTGGGAGGTATTTCCACGAGTCGTTTCCGTAGGCCTGCAGTTTGGACAATGATGATGATAATAATAATAATGATCCTCATGATGACGTCGCGACAAGCAAAACGCATTTATCCTCCCAACACAGTACACAATCCCCAACACACTGAGCCAAAACAAATTGTAATCCACACAAATGCGAAGAGGAAGCATAGACGAAGGAACAATACACTTCTTTTGGACTCTCGACGCAGACAATAACCGAGACGTATCCGTCAGTGTGATAAGCTCTTCCTGCATACCTTATGGAGATCCAATCGCACCGGTTTCACACCGAATTCATCCTTCGTATGGACCCAACCGCAAGAGGAAATAAGAAACAATGCAATCAAAAGATATATTACGAGAAACAATAATAAGGACAATATCAACAACAGCAGCGTCATCACACATCGATCTGTCAGAATATTTTAGCATCATCATCATCATCATCATCATCGTCGTCATCATTCTTATATATGAAAAGGAGCCTAACCAACTACCACCACTACCAAAAACAATAACCAACTATATATCAAAAGATATATATTATATATATATATATATATATATATATATTTGATATACAAAATAATTACCATGATTTTGTACGTTTCTCGCTCCACCATATGATACTCCCTAGCAAGTGAAATATGGTAGATTCCTTAGGTGGTGAGTTGGCAGCTATATTGCTACTGATTTTGACGTGCTGCACTGTGCTGCATCACTGTAAGGTCGCGTCATCGTCGTGATCGTTCGAAAAGTGATAGCACTTACTGGCTGTTCACTTGCACAGAAACTCGGTCCATCCATTCAAGTAGATTTTTCGCGCGCCTGCAACGCACACACACACGGAGGGAGGGGGAGAGAGAGAGAGAGAGAGAGAGAGAGAGAGAGAGAGAATGAATGCGTCTGTGCGGAAAGAGATAATTATCATAAACGACGACTGGCTTTCTGGTTTCAACCGCGGTGCACAAAGAAGGGAGCAATGTTTCGAGCCCCTTTCTCATTTGCACAACACTATAGTCTCGCGTGATGGAATCGCCAGTAGTTAGTGTTTGTGGTCTCACCACGCCTTCTTCTGGTCATTGATCACTCTTAGAATCGTGATAAAGCAGGGGTAATTGCTCAAATCCAGCCTGACCTATTATGAACGTACCGCACCAGCCGGGCTCATCAATGATGGAGGGAGTTTCGTTCTCAAATCCCCCCCCCCTTTCCCCACCACCACCCCCGCATCCACTTCTCTTTTTCTTCTGTATCTCCTCCTTCTCAGAAAAAGAGGAGGAGGGAATGTTCTTGCTACTCAATACTCCTTCTCACTCACCGTGTTTTCCACAATCAAATCCATGATAGCGAGCGCCTTCTCCCACTGATAAAAGACGAAGGTGGAAATGAAACGGCAGGCGACGAGCTCATTAGCAATCACTTCCAGCAGACAGCCGCACAGATAGATCAGAGTTGAGGAAGTATGGCTCGATGAAAAAGGGGGTGGGGTATTTCTACAACGAGATGAGATGGTGATGACGACGATGATATAATGAAATGATGGGTTCATTTGCCATAACTATAAAATGAATGCAGATTGGGCGCATCGTATCAAGAAGACATTAGAGTAATTATGCGTGTGTTGATTAAAAGGCAGCAGCGACAGCATGTAATAGCCAGAACTACACCACGTACATTTCAACTGAATGATATATCCAAGATCATCGGTACATTTGCGGAAGACATGCTCTCTCTCTCTCTCTCTACACTCTACACACACACACACACACACACACACACATTGGCAATATAAAACAATAGAATAATATCATCATCATCATCATCATCATCATCATCATCCCACCTGTTTTGAATAAGCATGGGCTCTGATCTGTGCATCATACACTAAAGCTCCTCGCCTTTAGCCAAAAGCACACACACACACACACACACACACACACACACATAAACGCTGCTACTTATCAACTCCTCATGCTCTACTACACATCCCTCCGACAATTATAGCAATGGGGAAAGAGAGAGAGAGAGAGAGAGAGAGAGAGAGAGGGAGAGAAGAGGAGGGGGGGGGACTCCCTTCATTCAAAACGACAAACATTATCATTACCGAAGCATCTGATCCTCCATCTCTTCAGCTAGCTCTAACGCTTTTCGCCATGCCTGGAATAAGAACAAGGAGAAGAAGAAGAAGAAGAAGAAGAAGAAGAAGAGAATGAGTCAGACTCGTCATCATATCCGCTTAAGGTATAATATACACACAAAAAACATTGCGCAAACACCACCTCCCGTCTCGCACTCATTGAATGTGGGCAATGTTCCATCGGAGCCATGTTTCTAAGCAGCCGTTGTTGTTGTTGTTGTTGTTGTTGTTGTTGTTGCTGGTCATTACCTGCGGATGGGCCCTGTTACAGGCGTGGATGAGTATATTATAGACCTTGTTATCGTACAAGTATCTTTGTCTCTCGTCTACTTGCACACCGACGGTCTCATCGTACACATCTTTCAACGCCAGCGCGGCTTCCCATTCCGCAAATTTCTGTTTCAGCGCAATACATATGTGTGCGTTTTGCACAATTAAACATGCGTGCATTTTGGTTCGAGGAGAGGAGAAGAAGGGGGGGGAGGGGGCAGGACGAAAGTGCCTTTTGTGCAGCACAGGATATAGGTTTAATGGTATATTTGTTATTTGATGTAAGGATCTGATTGCCTTCTACTTTTCTGGTTTAGCAGTCATCTCAACGAGAAAGGACTACGAGATTGATGGGCAAACATGCGCACGGGGGTGGCGCATACGGCACGGTCTCTAGGCCGATGATGTTTGCAATGGATCCATCTTGCAATTGCATTTTTTTGTGATTTATGATGAAGTCGATTGTCGTTGTTGTTATTGTCATCGTTTGTTTGTTTTTGTGTTTTGCTTTGCACCGCTACCTGTATAGTAACCATCCTTCCAACGATCGCATCCATCGAACGCCTGAAACAACGCTTATCAAGTTCCATATGAAGCCACGACGGTTTCTCTCGTTCCTTAAAGGTCGTTTTATTCGTCTTGAGCTGCTGCCGCTGTTTTGTGCATCGACTGCTGCTATTCACGCACTATTTGTTTACAACATTGTGGTCGCAGCACAGCTTTCATACAACTGCTATCGTTTCTGAGGATACTTATTATTTGCGTCTTCGCTGTTTTTACGTTTGAGGGTTGTAGATTTCCTTCTCGTATTGTCGCAGGGATTCCTCCCATATTCGCCTCCTAAGAAAGTGCAGGAGTACTTCGTTGTATGGCGTGTGTGTGTGTGTGTGTGTGTGTGTGTGTGCTAATTGACAAGACTTTCTTTATGAGATTGATGCCCGACAACAGCCAAAAATAGCAGCCTCTAATAACTACTGTTCGGTATTGTAGTGACTTACTTGTGAAGTCTGTTAATTTCATGCCAAACTTTGTACTAAGAGAAGGGGGGGAGAGGGGAGGGGGAGAAGGAGGGAGGGGAAGAGAGAAAAGGGGGAGATTACATCATTAATAACAGGGCAATCATGATGAGAGAGACATTTGACATCG
The DNA here is from genome assembly GCA_000320545.1 of Bigelowiella natans CCMP2755. Classification (NCBI taxonomy): domain Eukaryota; phylum Cercozoa; class Chlorarachniophyceae; genus Bigelowiella; species Bigelowiella natans. The sequence continues at coordinate 29,334 of ADNK01002681.1, read as the reverse complement.
ATAGCAGTAATTGTACGCTTTACAGTAAATGATATGCAGGTTGGGCGTTTAAGATGTGGATCTATCGAGCATATTCTCCACGTTCTGCTAGTTTGCGTGTCACAGTAATAAAATGCAACCGGCAGTTTTTTATTGCCAGGCTTATTGCTGTTGCGGCCCACAAGACTTGAGATTTTATCCATCTATAGATTATACATCTTAGGGAACAAAGACCAACATACCCACACGCACAGAAGAGAGAGGGGAGGGCGGGGAGGGGATAGGGTGGATAGGGGGGTTGGAGAAATGGCGAAAGAACAAAGATTCATCTTATCTCTTTAAAATGATCCTTGGTTGTCTTACGTGCGCCATTGCAGCAACATAATTCGGATCCTTCATACGCTCCTCTTGGAGTTTCTTGTGCAGCATCTATTGCAAACAACATCATAGCCGCGTTTTGCTGGCTCTAATTACATATTTTCCAATTGAAGTACTAAGCTCAACCCATATCCCGTTGTAAATAGCTACCCTGTCCCCAATCTCAGGCGGCTTCAATGGGGTCCAACTTGAGCTTTGATAAGACCGTTTCCCAATTTTCTCTCGCCCTCTAGGTTGGAGGCCACTCGCTTCACTGAAAGCTTTCCCTAGTTATCGTTCGTACATGTCTTCAATACTACCACTGAACCTTGGGGCTCTGTCCCATTTTCAATGTTCAAAACCCCAGTGACACATCAGTTTTCTTTCTTTTTCACGTACGAATATCAGGAGGGATTGGTTCATCCAGATTCGGGGCATCAGAGTCTGAGAATGATGAGATATTTCCCCAGCGCCCTCAGTGATAATGCGGTGAGTTAAGACATTCTTGTGTGGTGGAGATACTATCTTGCAGGAGAGGAGAAAACTACCGTCCGAGTCCGAAAATGTCATTTGGGCCCATCGGTCATACTTCTGATCAAAGTAGAGCGGCATCGGAACCCGTTTTGTTGATGGGGTGTTGAAAGCGCTCTCTCTTCTCTCTCTCTCTCTCTCGGCCCCCCCTCCACTTCCTGCATACGCGTCCTTTCTCAATAGCGTGGCTATCCTCCAGTCTACTTCACCACGACCTGATCGAAAGAGTGCGAAGGCGCAGCTGGGAGAAGATGGCGGTGGGAATGATCGATGCCTTCGAGAATAGAGCCTCCCCACAATCTCGTTAAGTTCGACAGTTGAGGAGGAGGAGAAGGGGGAGGAGGAGCAGGAGCAGGAGCAGGAGGAGCAATTTGCACTACATATGGGGCTTCTCTATGACGATCACTGCCGGCGAGGCCGCCGACCATTCCAGAGGCACAGAGAAGAAGGATTGCAACCATCGACATCCCTGGCATTCGTAGCTGTGAATGTCACCATTTCATTCCGGAAGATGGGGTATTGTTGTCGAGGATGTTTCCCATCCTTACTAAAATATTACGATATTCCATGGTTGAGTGTGGATCAGAAACTTGAATGAAATTCAAAATTCATGGATGCTGGAGGAGGAACCGAGCTGGCAACCTTTATCGGTTATTCTTTGCATAAAAATTGTCCCAAGAGAGTGACAAAAACAACGAAATTTGGGGAAAAAGTATTCATTCTACCCGATGCGGGAATTGAACCCGCGGCCATACGATTAAAAGTCGTACGCTCTACCGACTGAGCTAACCGGGCAGCTTCTCTTGCTTGATGCACAACAAGAAAACTTTTAAAACGCGCGCGGAAAATTCCTTCCTTTTAGGATACGACTAACCAAACACCTTGACTCAAGAGAAAAATCACATGTATTATGGTATTTTTGGAAAAGTTCAGTGAGGACGATGTTTCTCCGAAGAAAATAAGACTGAAGCCCCTGCCCACAACTTGCCTCAAAACCCACATTCCTTCAACGCAAGGGGATATTTAAATGCGAGTTACTTGATGCCCCAGAGACACGGTAAAAAATAAGCGAATAGGGTTAAGCAGTGTGCGCCAGAGCAAGTCATTCTATTCACAGAGAAAATGGAAGGTAATTTCTAACCTGAACAAACAATCTAGCAATGCCAATCGGCTCTTGATGCCTATTTTCCCCCGTGCTGCAAAAATGTCGAACCCGACGGCCCCTCGTGTTGCCATTGTCGGCGCGGGCTGGACAGGCCTGGTGGTCGCTGCTAGGCTCCAGCAAAGATCCTTCGAGGTCGAAATATTTGAGAGGGAGGATGACGTTGGGGGAACATGGCACCGGGACAATGCGTATGAGGCAATGAGGACTCACGGCCCTGCTTGGGCAATGGAAATCGACGGATTTCCGCTTGCCAAGGCTGGTCTTTCTCCAATGACTAGACCCTCCGCAAAGCAGGTATAAAGCCTGACGGGATTAGCACAAATAGAGAGGAGGTTTGAAAGGGCGGGGGTGTTCTATCTAACCAGCTCTTTGTAATGTCGTATTCTACATCGAAGGTGCGCACATACCTAAGGCTATTTCGGGAGGAACACCAGCTGAAAGCTCACTTCAACTGTAATATTAAAGGCGTTGACTATGATAGCAAGAGTCGCAAGGCGGACCTTTTGGCTGAGAATGTGGAGTCCAAACACCACGGTCTTGGGAAGTATAAGTCGGATGAGCGAAAACGCGAGAAAAGATTCCATGGCTTCGATTTCGTGCTTTTGACCGCAAACGCAAGTTCTCCTTGGGTCCCTGATTTTGTGAAAAGATCTCCTTTTAAGGGCAGAGTTTATCATACACAAGAGATATCGGACGAGAAAGTTGATGAGCTATTGGATGGCGGCGTAAATAATAAGCGCCGCTTGGTAGTGGTAGGTGGAAGCCAATCTGCGTTGGAACGAGTTGTTCGCTTAGCCAAATTGACTTCCGATTGTGGAGTCAAGAAGCATCAGACTCCTACTGCTACTGCTCTTTCGACTAGTAGTAATAACAGTACTCCTATTCGTAAAGACAGCGCTTTCAGCCAGAATCATGAAGTCATCTGGTTGTATGAGAAGCCGTACCTCTTCATGAAATATGAAACGTTGATCTACTCCAGCCCGCTCGATTATGTGAGAGGGTTCACGTTCTTCATGCTAATGATCATGTCTCCTTTTCTTCCGTCTTTGTCGCTGTTGGGCTTGTGGCTTACTGGGTCAATTACAACGCCCTCAGGGTTCAGCGTGGATGCCGACCGATTTCATCTCGGCACGGTAGACAAATCACAGTTGGAGCTTCTTTCAAAGGTGAAAAGAATACGTGGTTACGCTGCTGGCCTCACGGAGCACGGCGTGAAGCTGAGAGATGGGCGAGTCGTCCAAGCCGACTCGGTGATCTTCGGGACAGGCTTTATGACGGGGAATAACAGCTTACGCGTTTTCAAGGACGGGAAGAAGGTTGTTGTGAAGAAGGCCTTACTTTACCACCATCTGGTCGATACGCGACTCCCATTAGGATACTCCTGCAACCCCCAGTACTTTTCCGGACCTAATCGCAGCAAAACCATTGCGGACAATATCACTTCATATCTCTCTCGAGCACCCAGCCAGAAAGAAATGGAGGCGACGGTAAAGGCACAAATGATAACTACTAACTCTGAGCGTTCTAGCCTATTCGATAGCGAGCAATCGTTTATCTCGGTGTTTGTGCTATCATTGGGCGATCTCTGGTTCGCTGGAGCTCTCTCGCTCCTGGATGTCCTTCACGCTTTTGCAGCAGCATTGATGTTTCACAAATCCCTCGGAATTCGCGGTGTAGCGTCCCATTCAAGGCAGAAGAAACAGAGGCAGCAGCAGCAGCAGCAGCAGCAGCAACCAATCCGCCTAAGATCGAGAATGCACATAATTTTTGAAGCGTTCTTTGTGGTATTCTGTCTCGGCCCACTCGCTATACCTGTAGCTATTTCGTGTGTTGTCCTTCTCAGCTTAGTCACCTGCACCACTTCTGATGTTCTCCGCAGGATTTACGTGCATTACGCTTCATAAATATTTGTGTTTTCACATCAACATTGTATATTTCGCATCTGCACAATAGCGGATACACATTCTTATTTGTAATGAATGCCTGTGCTGCACGTTCATCGCACATGCTACGCTCTAACACATGTGAGAGGGATGTAATGAGCATGTTAAAATTTCCAATTGTCATCTTAATGTAGTTTTGCAAAGCTGCGTCAAAGTTACATTTACTTGACTTAGCTATCATGTGCATAGGAGAAGATGTGCGAGCATCGAGGTAGCCACGCATCGCCATGGCTTGCTACAGCGTGTTGCTTCTAGATTAGTAGGCAGTCTGTTTTTTTGCGATCTGAAGTGCACGCACGACAAGGGTATATATGTTGGTACGCCTTTACATTGGTACATGCCACATCATGCGTGGGGCCCTTAAAATTCGCTAGATTCGACTCGAGGCAGAGCAAAGGCAGAACGACTTTATAATTCGAATAATGCAGAATGTCTTATTTTTTAGCTTAAAATTGCATACAAATTGCCAGAAGCAAGTCAGCCATACTATGGTACCATATCGCATTCCTCATGCTGTCAGCTTCTTCAGTTTTCCTTGCGCCAATGAGATCTTGTGCTCTATCTCCGCCATCTTCATCTGTGCCCCGATTCTCTCCGCAAATGCTTCTCCTCCCATGCCGTGTGCCGCCTTAGACTCGACAATTCGTTGGTAGCTTCCATACTCCATCTTCAGATGTTCTAGTTCTGCCTTTGCATGTTTGATCTCCGTCTCCTCGTCGCCAGACTCCTTCTTCACAGCCAACTCGTTCAACCTCTTATCATCCATCTTTTTTGAGACAGCACGAAGTGCCTCAGCAATAGGGTCGTTTGCACCTCCATATTCTTCATCTGATCCCTCCCTTTCCTCACTATTTCCTTGAGCAGAATCTCCAAACAATGGCGGCCTATCACTTGTTCCACCGATATGCACGTCTCCCCCCCTTCTCTCTGCCTCCTCCGCCTCCTTCCTCTCATACTTGGCCGTAAGGCTCTCCATCAGGGACTTACCGCTCGCCTCTTCCAGTCTCTCCTTTAGCAACCGGAGTCGTCTTTGCTGAATAGGAATAGCTTCCTCGAGTACACCCAGGCGCCTTTCCCCATGCTCAGTTGGATTATGCTGCTGGTCGATCTTTAGAGCCTCGCTTTCATCTTCCAAGGCCGCGATGTACTTGGCGCACTCCTCCGTCTCGAGTTGGAACCTAGTCGTGACGTTGAGCTTCTCGGCGGCCTTGGACGCCTTCTCAAAGCGATCGATGCTCTCCTGCGTGTCCTTTATCCGGCGGAGCAGCTTCTGGTTGTTGGGCGTGTGGAGGAAGATCGTTTGCAGCTGCTGCAGCTTGAGGACTCCCTTCTGCATGCAGGTGTGCATGACCTCGGCAGGGTCCTCGCCGTCTTCTTGGCCTGTAGGCATGGCCTCGATTTCGTCGATCTGATCCAAAGCCTCAGCTATTATCTTGTTAACTTGTTTCTTGCGCTCCTCTGGGGACGGGTCGATTCCCGGTCGCACCCTTCGCGCGCGACCCATGATCTCACTGATAGAGAGCGGGGCAGCGGCTATGACAGTTGCACTTTCCCTCTCATGCCCGCCTTCTCTAGAGTTAGTAGTAGCGCCAGCACCGCCGCCACCGGCAGCATCCTTGCCAGCATCCTTGCCTTGATCGGTCATCGTGTCGCTCTCAAGCTCGATAGAGCCTTCATGCAGAGCAGGCCTCTTCGCTGAACAGTCCTCCTGATCGTTCAATGTATCGTTGGAACCACGACGGTCCTTTTGCTCCGCCGCCGCCGCTTCCTGGAGCTTGGCAATGCGTTTCTTCTCGAAGTGCACGGCCTGTTCCGTGACTTTGCGGTGGTAGCGATCCTCCAACTCAGTCAGGTGCTTGATGAGAGAAGTGAAGGTGGCCTTTTGAGTCTCTGGAAAGCCGCTGCCCTCGTCTTGCAATAGGCGCTTCGAGAAACTCCTTTCGCAGTGTTGCCGAGCTGTTTGCCCTTTATTGTCTTTTACTCTGTGAAGGCGGGGCCCGCCTTGCCTCAGAAGCAGCTTTGCCAGCGGATGATCTCCATTCCGAGCGGCGAGGTGGAGAGGGGTCAGCCCGTGCCGTGTCCTATCGAACACATAGCTGCGACTGCGACTACTGGCGTCAATCAGTATCTCTGCTATTTCCAAATGCCCTGCGCGTGCGGCAAAGTGTAAGGGCGTCGTGGAGTCGATTGCGGGAGCGGTGATGAGTGATTCGAGTAAGGAAGAACGCAAGCGCCGCTCGCTAAGGACGGAAGACCCGTTAGCTGGGACGCCAAAACCTGCTGTCGGATCTTCAGCCTTTGTAGTATGATTTCGGTCGGCTTGCCTCGCCGTTTCGATAAGAAACCTTGCGATGTCGGCGCGGCCGGCCCATGCGGCAATGTGAAGAGGCGTTCTTTGGAGGTGGTCTCGGTCCTTAAGCAACTGCTCTAGTGACTTGAAGCTTGCAGAGCTGCACGTAGCCACAGCATCCATAACCTCCTGCAAGCTTCCGTTGCGGCACGCCTGGTTTAAAGGCGACCTTCGTCTGGCATAAGTGTCCTCCACGAGGGAGCGGCGCACGACCTTCTCTGTGCTTTCTCTTCTTCCTAAAGCGTCTCGTCCCCCCCGCAGCGCGAGAAGGTAATGGCATCGAGATGATTCTCGGCATGCCATTGAGTGCGGTACTCCACGCTTCACTACGAAGGACGACTCTGTTAAGGCGAAGTAGTTCCAGCGGTATCTACGGCTCCCAGCGAGGCCAGTAGAGGATAAAATGATGAATACCCAGCAAAGGGGGAGGAGGATATCGCTGGTCCCCATTGTTCCTTTGAAGAAAACCCGTGACGCCTTTCTCTAGACCTGCCAGGAGCTTATCTGCTCCTAGCTGCAGAGAATTCTTTCTTCCATGGCCTCGCGCACCCTCCTGCTATCTGCACCTACTCAGATAGCAACTGGCAGCATTGGCCATTTATGACAATTATTTCAGGATGTTCTTCCGATGAATGTAAACCAATTTTGTCCGATTTTATTTCCGCCAGGATTGTTCAGGGGCATGTCTCAAGAGTCGAACAATTTGTATGAAATGTTTTCGGTCATCGCCTGCGGTATCTTTTGTCGTGTGGTTCTCAATGGCTTCAATGGCGTTTTCTCGGAAGTTCTCACCGTGGATCGTCGCTTGGATGTGGCCTTCAGGAACTTCCTGCTCGAAGTGCATGTTCAACTCTTCCTTGCCTCATCGCCGTCTCAATCACTTTTTTTGATCCATCCATTCGTTCAAAAAACGTCAATTGATCATTGGAAAATCCACGCGCATCCTTCCGAATCTTGGCACTGACCTCGTGACCTTCTCACTCATGATTGCACTCAGGAAGTCAGCAGACATGCCAGCATGTGTGTCAAAGGGTTCATTGTGTCCATTGGATGGACGTCTTCATAACGTGCTAGCGTGACCTGTGCTAGCTGCGATTGGTCACCGTCACGCGGGCACGGCGAACCCTGGCACCCGGCCCGTCATCGCCTGGGCTTTCGCACTTCTCTAGTTCTGCGTCGATCGGTCTTGGCACGAGCGCAGGTTTGCGAACAGTGTGCGCAATGCCGCGCGATCATTCCACCACAGCTAGACAGCCTCTGCTAGTCTGGCTAGCTGGATTCACGGACCTGGCTGACTGCTAGCTGGCCACCGCCTCAACGCCTGCACACGCCCAGATGTGTGTGCTACATGTCGGTCTCATTTGGTCAGTTTTCATCGCGTTTGCATGTTTCATTGCATTGCGATTTGTTGACACAGATGAAGCGAATCCACACCCTCGCCGCATGCGATCATGCTGGCAATGCATCCTTGTGCTATGCTGGCAAGGCACGGCACTGCTGTTGCTTGGCACATCGTTGGTAGAGCGTGTATGGGCGATGCATTATAGTAGGACTAAGACTTTGTAGCACAAATTCACTCACATGTGCGCCTTTTATGCACTAATTGCATGTTTCAGCGCAGAACAAATCTCAGTCGTTGCGAAATTGATCTTGACAGAAGTGAACGATTCTTATCATCTGCTTAGCCTGTAAGGTTGATAATCAAACGGGACAGATAGTAAGAACTTGCAGCTAATGAAACGAGATAACTGAAAAATTGCGATAAAAAGAGTACGCGTTCGGAGTTAAACAACATGCGCCTACGCAGATATTAGAGGTTTCAACATTACTACTTACGTTAACATCCGTGAAGTGCTTTTTCCGCTCCGCAGCCTAAACATGATTCATATACCATTATAGTCTGCATTCATCCAAAGAATGCTAGTTTTGAGAGAGTGTGAGTAAGTGATATCAAAGCAGCATCAAAAAGGCAACAAATACAAATACTATGACGTTTCTCTCATATGTTGTCTTCAACACTTCGCCTCTTCATATGCATGCCGCTTATATCACCTCGGTGAGAACGACGCGCACTCTATGGTCCATGAGATATAAAGCCCACCAGACCGATTTTTGAGGGCATTTCGCTTCGTCGCGCTCAAGCCCCAACCCTTTAAGAAAGAACAGCAGAGGAATTCGCATTAACATCCCTTGAAACATCCTCGAAAAATATGATTTGAATCGGTAATATATCGTGTGTTTCATTACCCAAGTCTCGATGCAGCTCACCCTTCTCGTCCGCAATCGGCACTACGACCTTGTCGCTTATCCCATTTCGCTTCATCCAGTCCTGAGTAGAGATGGGTAGAGGAGTTTGCAGGAGGAGAAAGGGGGGTGGGGCATGTTCAAATGCTAGAGTAAAAATCTACGTATCGAGCATGGATGCAATCGTTGTTGCTTCTGATGGGTACCAGGCACTCTACCTTGAGCTCCTTCATCTTCCCCAATCCCACAACAGCTACCATATCAACGCCCTGGATAGAACACGAGCAGCAGCAGCAGATCTTCCATTGTCAGAAAGAGGGATGTAATGGCGGATAACGGCAAACCCAGGTAACCCCCCCCCCCCCCCCCACACACACAAACACAAACACGCGCCAAGCCAGAGGGAAAATGAATCCCAGACCGAGCGAAGGAGTAACGATAAAGACATGGCTGGTACCGCCCCCGTCTCAAATAACCCCCACGCTAGCAATACCTTGACTTTCAACGGAAAGGTAGTCTCGGCGAACGTCTTGAGTTGCTTGCGCGTGGTGTTTCCGTGCTCGTCGTCATCGCTCCCTATGCGCATCGTTCCAAAGGTTAACACACGCACAGAATATATACTACATGGCGCAGCTGTTGTTATTCTACGCAAAACCGAATATTGAGGAGAACAACGCCCAAAGAACTAGTAACTTTGTTTGAACGGCACATCCTCATTAATTTCCATCAACATCTCCATCAATGACTACCCTTATCCCCACCCCT
>ADNK01002681.1:15000-17500 GCA_000320545.1 Bigelowiella natans CCMP2755 | reverse complement strand
CACACACATACAAACACACTCTTTCTATATTAATATATATATATATATATATATATATATGTCTATGCGCATAAACGATGATTTCAGAGTAGTACTTCTGCTCCCACCTTGGCTCCGCCCACAACACCTTTTGCTAGGCGTGCGGCTGGCTGCTCACACAAACGAATGCAGAGATAGATAGAGAAAGAGAGAGAGAGAGAGAGAAAGAGAGAGAGAGATCGAGAGGGAGAGAGACAAAACCAAAATCCCCAATGGACAAATTAGTGTACATATCCAACAAAACCAATGAACAATTGGGATAGAATAGCATCGGCACAGTTAAAGTGTTTTTTATCGCAGGTTTCTCGACAGAATTGTTTTTATCAAGTCGGCCTGACGCTATACATAGCAACAAAAGCACCACATCGGCGTTGTTTGGCATTGATATCATTCATTCTAAATTTTTCCTCATCGCAGGAGAACCTCTCGAACCGATCTGTACGCAGTTACGGAAGCAGCTCCAATCGCCGCTGTCCAGCACCAAGTCACCAGCACGACCCACAAATGCACAAAGGAGGGGGAAGGGTATGCACAAAATCAGAAGTGTTCGGGAGAGGAATTGGCCGAGGAGGCGGAAATACCGAGACGCATTAACGATGGGTGGAAGGGTTAAACTCAGATGCTGCAACAATTAGCAATACACTAAAGGCGGTTTCCCAATTCGAACATCTCTCGCGTTTTCATGTTGGCTTTCCGAGTAGTTGTATCATTCATTCAGAAACGATATATGATGCGAAACGACTCGGTCGTTTTGGGAAATGCACGCAGCAGACACACCGTATTTCATTGTTTCTCCGGCAACAGTCTCCGAACCTAGAGATGAGGTCCATGTTCTTCCGGGCAGACTCGCTAGCACTGCCACGCACAACACAGCGCTCAATAATCTGACAGCAAAGCGCTTATTCTTTATCGAATCTCCTTGCTGTGGTCTTCGAATGGGATGCGTGGTTATGCTATGTCTATTGGTAATAACAAGTGGGCTGGCAGAGTCCGCCTCCTGCTCATAATGAAGCCCCATGTCACACGGAAGGTGAGGGGGGTACGGGGGTAAAGTATGTTCAGTCGTAAGTGCCAGATGCCGTACTTTAGCTAAAAACTGTGTGCCGTGTGTTTTTAGACTGCGACAACCCAATTACCATGTCTCTTATATAGTACGCAAAGTGAGTTTCTTGCCGTCGCGAGTTTTCGATTCCCAGCCCTCCGCAGCTTTTCTTACTCCCTATCAGGACAGATAAATGTGGTAATTTCTTCGATGAGAGGGTGTCCAAGGGGAAAAACAAGGTGCCAGAAACCGGAAAAACCAATCGCTCAAACACACTGGCAGATTCATCGTAGGAATATCTGGGATTCAATTTCTAAAAAAGTACCGGGACCGGGTGAAGATTAACCGCGATTTTGGAGCCGAAAAGGGCGTATGTTCTTGTCGCAGGTATAAAATTGGCTATTGACATAAGCGAGGATGGCAGCCACAGGCCCCCTTTCCCACCCCAGGCCGCGTCGGCCGGCGGTGCTGGCGGCGCTGCTCCTCGTATCCGCAGGAATGTTCGCTGTATGGAGTACGATAAATAGTGTAGAAGTTGTAAGTGGAAGGTTAGGCGCTACCGCATGGGCAAGAGGAGGAGTGGCGACTCGAACAATGGGGGGGGTAGGAAGAGCTGGTAGAGTAACATTAAAGCAAAGGATGCAAAGACAGTACAGAAACCTCGACCATCGTATAGCCATGGAAGCAAGGAAGGGAAAGGCCGAAGAGTCTAAGTATGGAGGTAAAATCTCACACAATGCACCACACTCAACTCAAGGAATACCGATGGCTTTCTGACGACGTCGCTCATCAATACCATCGCTCACATCGCTCAAAATGTCACATCGTTTGCTCAGGAACGGTCAATCTGCCCCAAACTGACTTTCAGCAAAGGGCAAATGCACCGAAGCGAGAACCCGAAATTCAGCAGATGTAAGCGCTGCTCTGTTGCACTAATTCGATGGCCAATTAGATCACACCCTCTCTCGCCGTTTCCCTCACTACTTTCAGCCAGGCAAGGCATCGTTCAACCACATTTATTTCTCCCATATAGGTGGAACGACATGAAGATATACGAGAAGCTGGCAGCCGAAAATCCAGGACCAATGTAGTATTGTGGCATGCGCATAACAAGGGAAAATCGCGAATATTGTTTTTGCTATTTCGCTCTCATTGACTTCATTATAGCATTTTTTGCCACGATCAAGCTAACTTTCTTCCCTTCCTTTCTCGTTGTCAGCTTCACTCTACACGATGGACCTCCATACGCGAATGGTGACCTGCATATTGGTACAATACCTCAGCGTGTTTTGTGCTGTTTTTTGTGAACATCTATCACCTAGATCACGGTCGCCTGAGAAGAAGCCCCATCATCATTTGGTTTTTTAATATTGAAGTTAATTATTAGCGTGCTCTGCATCGTTATCGTGACTATTGTAA
>ADNK01002681.1:0-10000 GCA_000320545.1 Bigelowiella natans CCMP2755 | reverse complement strand
CGCAACGACGTGAATAAGGTGCTTGAGGCCGCGCGGCAGGCCAAAACGCTCGGCGCTTCCTCCGAGGCAGAGGTGCTGCTTTACTGCGGCGGCGGCGCGGAGCAGGCGCGGGAAAGTCTCGAGCGTCTCATGAAGTCACAGAACGAGGTCGACAACCTGCAGTATCTTCTGTTGGTGTCAGGTGTGCGTTTCGTGGACTCCGAGGAGGAGATCACAAGCGCCCCTCATCAGAGCGAAGGCGATACTGAAACTGGCGTGAAGGTTGGAGTGCAGCGCTACGTTGGCGTTAGATGCGAACGGTGTTGGAACCACTTCCCTGAGACCGAATTCGACGTCAATTCAGAGTTTCCTGATGTGTGTCAGAGATGTGTTGCTGCCCTCCAAGCTCAGAACGGCATCGAAGAAAGCAACAATGCTGTAGTAGCGCATGCAGCGTAGACAATATGTGGTGTAGTAGCGAAGACGTTCATTTTGATAGTAGTAAGAGTTTTACATTCAGGCTCGCAATGTTGTTTTTGCATTCAGCTTGATGATTACCATCCAAAAACGTCATCGGCATGTGTGTGTGTGTGCGCATGTGTGTTCCTTCTGTGCATGTGTCACATGACATGACAGGCTAAACAGACTGTCGGTCCTAATCATCCTAGATCAATGTGCAGTGTGGTGTGCACTAGTGCGCACTTGGCGCTTTGCAACGTACGTACTGTGCGTTCGTGCTGCGATGCACGCGATGTGCGATGACTCGCTGTCGCAGATGAAAACAAGGCATTCTGCTAGCATTGTTCAGGTGCATGATGTGTGCGCATATGTTGTGTGCCGCATGTTGCTCTCTAGCTCTGAACGATGCGAGGTGACAATCGCTAGGCCCTGGCTAACTAGCTGACTGCGCTGCAACAATGAGGCTTCTGCACGCAGCAACAAACATGGGCCCACTGCGTGTTCTGTGGCGTCGGTCAAACAGCTAGAGCGCTGTGTGTGTTCACAGCTAACACATGACAGATGGGTGTGCGAAACCAATTGAATGCTGTCGATCATGAATTGAAAAGACTGCACAAAACTTTTGACAACAGCTGAAAGAGAAGGCAAAACAAGAACTGCTGCGCGCGCACCACGCTGGCACGCAACATCAACGACAAGACACGCACAGCTAGACAGACAGGCCAGAGGTGCTTTCAAATGCCTGGCGCATCATCGCGTTGTTGCTGAGAGAAACAGACACAACACGAGCGCAGTGGCCGCTCCAGCGCTGCTTGCCGCAGCCACATCAGGACAATCATTGAGTGAAAAGACTCAATCACTTCATTGCATCCTTCTCACAAACAGCTGCAGGTGTGCTGTGCCAGTGCCTGTGTCATGCACGTGCGCCAATTGTTCATGCCAGCGAAGTCACAGTCCTGGAGTCTGCAGTGGTCACACAGTGCTCGCGAACAACAATGTGGACAAAGAGACAGCTCGGCCCAGCAAAAACATCACAAAGTTCAATTTGCTCATCGCAGTGAAGAATTGTTTGAATTTTGAAAAGGAAGCAGTTGGTTTCTGCAATTTGGGATTGTGGCCAGTTTGGCACGCAGTGTCCACTGTCGGTTCTCGAAACATCTGCGTGTGCGATTCTGCTGCCGGCAGCACGTGCTCGAATTGCGCAAGTTGACGACTGAGATGATGGGGCGGAAAGGCATCCAAGAAGGTCACAGATGAATCCCGAAGAAAGTGGGCAACCAGCGATGGATGTTGCCATCGAGGAGGGCAACTCCACTTGGTGTGATGCCAATGGTGAATCACGTGACAATCAACCTGACAAGTGAGTCACACAGCTAGCAGGGGGTTCGAGCTTTCAACTCCTCCAGTCCTTCTTGAGCCAATTCAGTCCTTCACCTGTTGTTTTGGTCGTGTTTTTTGCGGAACAGCCTTTGGTGCACCACGCACGCAGTTGTGGCGTCCAGTTCTCTGGTTCTCTGGTTCTCGCCTCGAACTCCACCAAATTGAGGGCCTCTGCAACTTCAATCATGCTCAATCCACATCAATGCATTGTCATTGTCTTGCTTGTTGGCTGGAACTGACAACGGAAACAAAACAATGAAACAATGATGAAGAACCACATTTCCAAAGTGTTGCAAGACACTTGCAGTGTGCAAAATGCAGTGCCTCGAACTGGTTTCAGTGAGGACTGTGACTAGCAAATCAACTAGCTGGTTTGCCAAACTGGCATGACTTGGTCATTGAGAAGCAATGACACTAGCGGCAAAATTCTGACGGCGCAAGACCTCCACTCTGAGCAAAAACTTCCTGAAGGCCATGCCCACACGACGATCTACGATTGGATCATCTGAGGGGGCCCCCAGCAGAATTCAACTCCGTCAAGCTCAGAACAACTGAGACAATTTTCCAAACCGTCCAGAGACTCCTTGAACTGTGGAATGTGTGGCTGCCTCGGCCTTCGCTTTCCGGGAGCTCTTTGAAGCCCGTTCGGCTGAAACCATTCGATGCGACATGAAAGTTAGGTTGTCGCAACTGTAAAATATTATTCTTTCTTGCTGCATTTCGTGTTGAATCACTGGGGCGATGCCCGGCTCGGAGTAGGAACATCTCAGAGCGTCTCGAGACGTTCTCGACGACGATGCCTCAAGAGTGGCCGGGTAGTCTTTTTTCAGAGCCGGAAACATCGTAGCGGATTACATATTGCAAGAGAGAAAAGAAAATTGGAAATTATAACCGGATATATCACAAAATTTCTGCCGGAACTGCAACCCCCCACCCTGAGCGACGTGCCACGTGACCAGCGCGATGACGACGTCGATTCGCTACTGAGTGGGGGCCGTCTTCGTCATCTCCCCATCCATAAATGGTTCGGTATGAGGGCCACTTGCTCTGGGGGACCAAGATAGCGATCCTCTCTGCATGGGGATTGGCTTTATTTGCGGTGCTACGTCCGCATGGAGAAATAGTCTCTTGCCTGTCCGCTATTTGATGATCGACGCCATTCCTCACTTGTCTACTTCTTCATTAGGGAACATGCGCCATTCTAGCAGCGCTGGAGGTATTTACTAGATGCACAGAAGATATCAATCGCAGCTATATAAATACAAAACACGTACATACATACATCATCATTTGACTCGATCAATCCAACCCGTTCGTTTGCACGTCTGGTGCATTGGTTCAGGTGACTGACAACGATGTGCTTCCTCTCGAATACATGCGGACTTTGCGTCAAAAAAAGGCTCCATGGTAGTACATACTCCATACGCTAATCGCTCGATGTAGTCCTACTTGAAGTTTCGCGCGTCTACACTCTTTATGAATGCGCGGACCTTGTTCGATATTGCATGGCGCATGGCTATCTCCGTGTTGGTGGAACTAGAAATAAAGGCACGTTGCGTATTGCAGGTATAAAGGATCAGGCGACAAGGGCGATTTTTTGATTTACTCGGAGGCAGAAAGGACGAAGTTCCCCACATTTAGCACTGAGGTAGTGAAATGCAATCCTGGTCTGAATGAACTGCATATGTGTACGAAATGAGCAAGATGCGGCGCTATGATCACCCTCAGGAAAAATAAAAGAAAAGCTGACATTCACGGTTATGCTTTATCTAGATTGAGAAAAAACGCCATTTTGTCGAGGCCTACAACGCCCAAATCGCAAGACACATCGGCACGAGCGCCGGCGATCAAGGGAAGGCTGAAAATGGCGGCCGAATTCGGCCCCTCAACATCGTCATCGCTACACTAGCAGTCGTAGGTGAGGGAGGAAGAAAGAACATCGCTGATTGATGATGATGCACGATGGGTTTTGCAGCCATGATGAAACCTCACACATCACAAAGAACATCTAATGCCGTTGCGTAATAGAGAGGATATATAGTGTGCTTGAATGTCTATGATATTTATCACCACACCAATCCAGGCCCAGTGATGAACGGCGGTATTGGGACTGCTAGTACAAACCTCGCAGAAGCTCTCACCAAAGATGGCCACCAGGTTACTATTTGTATGTAGATACAGCGAGTGTAGGAGCAATTCACCAAAACCATTGTTTCTCAAGAGCGTGGGCAAGAGTCGATCGGGAAACTTTCTCATTTTTTTTCACCAATTCCTCCGAGCCCTCCTCTGGCAAATAAGCGCACGTCGTGTCGCAGGAGAGGAGACGAAGGGGTTTTATGTCGTTTATAGCAGCTTTCCTCGTCAGCCGATATATACGTATTCCAATGCACCGTCCCACCCCCCTCTATTCCCTGTATCACCAACATAGTCAGCGACACGCGATATCTCGCTGCTGCATATGTTTTGTCGGAATGATGATGATAATGACGATGACGATGGTGGTGATAATGGTGACAAGGTGACGCTTCTATACCTATGGGGCCAATCAACACAAGGAAGTAAATCGTTTGAGTACTGGGTGCGTATCATCATCACTACCCACAGCAGCAGCATGAGCACGAGCAGTAGTAGTAGTTTGCGTGTAAAGGATCTCCTCTAACATCTAATACGAAACAGCATGGTTTCTCCACAGTATAAATGTGATTGTGTCCACACGCATAAATATATGTAAAAATATCATTCTGCAATATGCTGTTGGCAGAGGGAGGAATATGGCTCTCGAGGAGTGAAGCTAGTGCCTTTGCCAGCATCGACTATAAAGCTCTCCCCGCCCACCCCGTGCAAGTACACGTCGATTTCCTACGCGACGTACCAGTACTTGAAGAGGCATCAGCACCAATTTGTGAGTAAGAAGAAGAAGAAGAAGAAGAAGAAGAAGAAGGAGGAGGAATAAACATGGTGATACGGTTACTTGCGACATGCTACTACTAAGTTTAGGAGATATATATATATATATATATATATATATATATTATTTATGTACATTTTATTTATATCTGAGTATGTTATATACAGGACATCGTTCACTTTCACGAATGGCATGGTCCTGGGTACTACACGGCTATGGCAAAGAATCAGGGAATAGCATTTCGCAACGTCAAGATACTCACCACGGTCAGACAATAGTTATTGTAGTAGTAGTGGTAGAAACAGTAGTAGTAGTAGTAGTAGTAGTAGTAGTAGTAATAGGAGCAATTAAGACCGCATGGGATAATGACAAGAACGTCGAGAATATTCCACACAAAAGCAGCAGCACGCGCAGAGGCAATCCATGATTAGAATACCATATCAATGTGCACGACACACACACACACACACACACACACACACACATATATATATATATATATATATAAATTAATATTTCGCCATCTTCAGATTCACTGCCCGTCCGTCTTCTTTATGCACGGGAATTATGGCTATCTTACTACTCACAACAATCTTGCCTCCGACTATATGGAGCGTAAGCAGGTGCATTCTCCCCCCCCCCCCCCCCTTCCCGCTTTTGATCGTGACTAAATCACGAAATTAACGAGTTTGGATTGCGTCTGCATCATCACAACTCGTAGGTTGAGATGTCAGATATTGTGGTCAGTCCCTCACGATTTATGCTCGAATGGGTCAGTGAGGAGGAATAGTTCTGGAGCGACGAAGGGGAGGGGAAGAATGCTCATGAGAATGCTTTCCGTTTATATCACCAAATCACCATCGTTATTATTACTATCATCAGCATCATCAGCATCATCGTCATCATCGACTTTGCTCATCTCTATCATTGCCCTCAGCGTTGGTCCCCTCCCCCCCCTCCCCCCCCTTCTCATCATCATACTTCACACGCCGAAAAAAATAATCATACAGGTTCAAGGCAGGGGGTGGGTACTGCCGACCCGCACATTCGTGCAGCAGAATATTTTAGGCGAATCGCTCCTTTCAGCTGCTGAACCATCTCCCCCCTCCTCCAAGCACAACCAAAATAATAAGAACGGTGCTACTGAGTACGAGAACATAAGAGTATCTAGCAGCAGCATACGCGAAATTGTATTCTTTGGACGTCTTGAGGTATGGAATATGAGGGCGGGGGAGGGGGGCAGTTTTTTTTGTTATGGAAAATTTTAAAGTAACGACCCATCTCTTCATTTCTTCGGCGTGAGATCGCTCAATATTTTGATAAAAGTCTTGTCTGTGTGCTTGTTGTTCATACCTATGCTATATATAATATATATATATATATATATATATATATATATTGCGTTTGTGCGTGAGTGTGGTGTGGATTTCTGTTTATCAACTGTGTATTGTCTTGTCTGTATTGTGTGTGTGTGCGTTTGAATCCTGAATATTTCTCTTATTTACTACTTCATCGTCGTTGTCGAGATCCATGCCATCACGCATCGTCGTCGTAATCATCTTCATCATCACCATCACCATCACCATCACCATCATCATCAAGGTCTTGAAAGGCCTCCGTGTATTCTGCTCGGCTTTAGACATCCTCAGCAAGAAGGAGAGGTGCGTCCTTTTCCCTTCCCATCCTCACGATCGTGTTTGAGAGAGACTCTCCAATGGCAGAATGTCGATAGCGTGTGCTGACTTTCCATGTAGTTGTATCACATAACCGCACCCACATCCCTGGGCAAGAATTATCAGATACTTTCCCATGATATGTATCTGATCATATCCCACCCACACGCGCGATTATTCTCTTTCTGCCCCCCCCCCTCTCCGTTCCGATTATTCCCATTAACGATGCAGCACCTCGCTGCTCGCTGGGATAGAGCGAATTAGCTTCCTTGGCCACAAGAATCTGGGGTCGGTTGATGCTGAGAGCTACGTGAAGAAAAGGGCAGAGGATGGCAAATGGGGGGTGGACAATATCAGCTTCCTCACCGAGAAAATCCAGCCGGAGGCGATTGCGTAATACGACGACGATGACGATGATGATGATGATAATGAGGATGATGATGATGGAGGAGGAGAAAAAGGATTATAGATCCAAACTCTCTCTCTCTCTCTCTCTCTCTCTCTCTCTCGCTCTCTCGAGTATGTGTGTGTGTGTGTGTGTGTGTGTGTGTGTGCGCGCGCGCTCGCGCGCATGTTCATTCTTGTGGTAATTCACTCTTTATCTTAATGGGTTTGACAGATATATCCAAGGAGAAGGACGATTATGCGTAATGAGCAGGTCTGTATCTTCATGGAGACGATAAAGGCATATTGCTGATGACGATAATGATGGTGGTGATGTTGAGAAGGAGGATGGAAATAAAGGGCAGTAGCCAATGAAACATGACCGGCCTCATAAACACATCACAAATTTGCTGCATAGTTTGCTGGAAAATTCCCCATACACCGTTCTTGAAGCTTTGGCCTTGCGAGTGCCCTTCATCGTGTCAAACGTCGGCGGGATTCCTGGTAGCACAATCAGCCTCATGTTGTGAGGGATTTGGAATTCGTGCAAGCTTTTCACATCGCCTTCTGCCATCCCCCCCCATTGCAGAACTCATCGATGAGCGAGACCATGCCCATGTGCTTTTCTCTCCAAAGCCGGTTAGAGAGAGAGAGAGTGAGAGAGAGAGTGAGAGTGAGAGAGAGAGAGAGAGAGAGAGAGAGAGAGAGAGAAGGGAAGGGGGAGAGGAGATAGCAGAAAATCCCAAAGTTAACTCTGCAATGTGGTATTACTCTAGATCGGAATAGCTTCTTAGTTGTTTCCTTCGCAGTGTTTATAATCGTCATCTTGGCCGTCAAAATATATCTCCCCTACATTGTTGATTGTATTAGAGCAACCTGGCAGCTGCGCTCGAGAAAGTCCTTACTGAAGGCATGGTACTTATTCGCTCGTAGCAGCATCATATCAACGGAAGAATCGAAAAGATATAGTCAGGGAACATTCATTATTACTAATGACTGTATTTCGTCGTCATATAATATATATATATATATATATATATATATATACTTATGTTCGTTCGTATCGTCAATATCCCCTCCCCCCCGCCCCCCTTAGACAATCCCCCGACCCCAGAGCTCCCCGAGGCTCACTCTGAAACAGTAACAACGAATAACAACAAACGAACCAAATCAGCGCAAAATTGCAAAGAAGAGATACGCTTTCAGACTTTCGTTATCCAAGCCAACCTCCCACCCCCATCGATCTCTGAGCCCGTACAAACACGATGCACACTCGCGATAGGAGCCTTAATTTCCATCGCATTCTCGCTTACGAAAGCGCGGTGTTAAGGAGGAATGGCGGTATCAAAGCAAGCGCACTTGATGGAGGGCCAAAAGGTCGTCATCCGCAGAAAGAAAGGCAAACGTGTTTGAACGATAGTTTTTTGAACGAAGTACCCAGTCGTCAAAGAGGCACTTCACTGACGCTTTCACTCTCATAATGAATGCTAGTTAACTCAAGCCCATCGAATACTGCCGTCATCTAATTTCTCCCCTCCTCCCTCGTCTTCTTCTTTTCCGCTGCTATTGTGGGTTGTTGTTACCATTGTTCCTACAAGCGTAACTCCCTCCTTTTTTTATCTCCACAGAAATCGGCAACTATGCGCCATTAGTATCAGTGTGTTTAGTTCATCATAATCGTGGGGTAGTACTACAACAGCCACCAACACATTTGTCAGCATTAACAGTATCTTCATTTCGATCATCGTGCATCGATTTTTTGACGGCATGCGTATAGGCATCATGCTTCAAGCGCATCAGGGGGAAGGGGGGGGGGGGGGGGATCGGAATGCAGCGTGATTATCTGTTTCCGCTCGGATAATATTTTGCGGAGAATACATATATGCGTTTTGCTATTCCTAGCATTGCTGTCACCACCACCCTTAATCATCACTATCATCACTATCATCACTGCCATTTCTTTCTTCACCGTATTCCTATCACCCCCCCCCACCCCCCATACTCCTCCATCTTAGACCCTTGTCTTAAAAACCATCGAAGCGCTCCTTGCACAGGACTACTGGCCGTTTGAGATTGTGATGGTGGATGATGGGTCAACTGACGTGGTAGTAGAGAGAGCAGAGAGTGCAGAGCATGCCTATGCATATGCCTATGCATGCGCCGTTGGAAGTAGAGAAATCAGCGATTATTTCAGCGAAGTGAAGAGGCCGATTGCCCTCCCTGCTGCTTTTCTCTCGTTTCCATGGCTTGTGATCCCATTGAAGCAACGGTATATATCTGCCACTATTCACCCGCCATTTTTGTCTTTCTCTCTCTCTCTCTCTCTCTCTCTCTCTCTCTCTCTCTTCTTCCTTTCTTTCGTTCTGGATACGCTAGGAGTCTTTGAAGGTGTTAGGAGAGATCCAGCATTTCTTCAACACTTCGCAGGTAGGACAGGAAGGAGCAAGCATTGCAGCCTTCAATGCCTCTTTCTGCTAGGTGGTGGTGGTGGTGAGGTCTGACCTACCACTGCTACCTACTACGGGGGAAACAAACTCACATTTGCATTATTGCATGCATAGATCGAGGACAACTATCACCCCATTCCTCCCCAGCCTTTTCTCTCTCTCTCTCTCTCTCTCTCTCTCTCTCTATCTCTCTCTCTTTCACTTTTAGCTTAATTTTGTCTAGATTTATATATGGTGTAAGTATAGGCTACACACGCACTCGCAATGCACACAGCATCTTGCAATCCTACACACTACAGGCAGTGCCATTTCGCCTAATTCGAACCCCAAATCGATATCCGGGCGCAGGTATTTTCTATGTATATATATATATATATATATATATATATATGTGTGTGTGTGTGTGTGTGTGTATTAAGCAAAAGTGACTTGAGAAGAGGGAGGAGATTGGTTTTTTTGGGGAGAAGGGGGGGGGAGGGGGTGTTGAAGGGAGGAAGAAAATATCAAAATATTAGACTATCATAATGTATTCCACCCAGTGTAAGCACATATTTGTCATGATGTTTACCATTCCTCTTACTACCCGTCGTCTTGTCTCCCCAAAAAAAAATCTCCTCTAGGGGTTCGAGATCGCGTAGCACAAGCAGCTATTGTGAACTATTTGAGATTTGCACGTGATGATATCCGCTGCTGTTGCCGTTACTATCCCCCCATTCTCCCTCCGAATACACCGGGCACCTGATACATGCAATTAGAGCCGAAGCACCTAA
>ADNK01002683.1:15000-23889 GCA_000320545.1 Bigelowiella natans CCMP2755 | reverse complement strand
ATAGAGAGAGAGCGCTCCCCCCAAAAAAGAGGTCTCACACACACCCCCCCCCCCCCCCTCTCTCCCCCCTCTATATATATCCACATGCACACACATCACCCTCTCGCACAGAGAGAGAGAGAAAAAACCCCCCCTCTCTATCTTTTTTTTTGTGTGTGGGAGAGAGGGGGGGGTTTTCAACAACATATATATATATATATATATATATATATATATTATATATATCCTACTACACGCCATCTTCCTTCAAAAAACACGATGATAAGTTGACCCTGCTCCGTTTTTCCTTCAGCCTCATCGGGACAATGGCCTTTCTACGTGCCTCCTGATTTGCTTTTGTAGAGAGGAGGGTGAGAGGGGGGGGAGGAATTCCAGTCTGAAGTCTTTCTGCTGGGCAGCCCTCTTGCTTCATGATCCTCCTGAATTTCCACAAAAATCATGTTTTGCACTAATTAGGCTGGAGGAACATCATGCCGATTTGCATGGCTTAAAAATAGATTTCCCGCGAAAGAAAATGAATCATTGCACGGGAGGCATCTTCTTCCAGGAAGATAATCTATCGAAGCTTTCACGGCATGATCTATGTGCGCTCCCCATAACAGATTCAGAAACTTTTCCTACTCAGCCATGTTTCTCTCCCGCTTTAAAAGGGCCCCCCCCCCCCCCCCCTCTCCCCTTAACGTCTTGAATTAGCTTCAGGAACATCGGCATAGCTACCTGCATGCTGCTGTCTTCGCTGCCTCTACCGCAACAACGGAAGAATCAGAAGAGGAAGGATTTCGAGGAGGGAGACTTCGGATCTTGACACTTCCACCCCCACCCTGTACTCCCTTTATACATGCTGTAGCCTTTCTCCTTCCCGGCGATACCGTGCCAACCCTAGCGGTGCTGCCTCTACTCAAATTGCTTCTCGAAGTGCTGGCAATCGAGCGTTTGCTGTTCCAAGCCGACCGAACGATATCGTTGAAACGGGTTCCAGCTAAATAAATAATATATATATATATATATATATATATATATATCGAGTTACGACGCAAACTACTACCTTACTTTGCGTGTATGATATATATGTAGAATACATGCATATGTATATATATATATATATATATATATATATGTGTGTGTGTGTGTGTGTGTGTGTGTATGTGTGTGTGTACACGTATATTATATACATGTGTGTGTGTGTGTGTGTGTGTGTGTGTGTGTGTATAATATATTATAACATTGGTGAAGTTTACACAAACAAACAACTTGGGTCGTAATCAAGGTCACTGTCATCTTCATCTGCGCTGGATTCCAAATCATCCTAATAACAATATTAGATGATTGACGATGGTGGTGATGATGATGATGAACCTGTTTTCGTGCGAATAGTAGAATCACATTCCCATAGCAAGTATAGCCATGTTGTGTATTCTTTTTATATAATTAGTACTTCCCTTATTTTTCCAAGTGCCTCTCTCACTCTCTCTCTCTCTCTCACACACACACACACACTCACACGCACTGCAACCTCAGACGCCATCACGGGATATTTCCCGCTATTGCGGCATATAATATATCGTATCAATGCATGTTCTCTGTAATCGGTAGTACTAATGACCAAAGGCATGCATGCGTGCCATAGAGGAGACCTTTGGTGTGTGTGTGTGTGTTTGTGTGTGTATGTGTACGTGACTATGTGTTGATGGGGTTATTTTAGAATACGGCCTGCAATGCAAGCAATATATGTAGTGTAAGAGAGAGAGAGAGAGAGAGAGAGAGAGAGGTTATTGATGGTCTCCGGTATCGATGATAATGGGGATATATATATATATATATATATATATATATATACATTTATTATTTAATGATTGATATGAGGACCGAGAGCTCTGCCAAAAGGTTTCTCGCAGAGCAGCTTCCGTTCTGAAAGGAAGATAACCACACATACCGCACACACACACACACACACACACACAAACACACACACATCAATACAGATACACACCAACTACCCCACCATGCAGTCAACCCATGCTCGCAAGATAGCACTAGAGCGCACACGAGATAAGTCATCGCAAAAGAAGGTATTCAGTACCGTCCTTTCCCTTCAAATAAAACGATGAGTACATAGCTGTAATATAAAAATGTCCTGATATATCTCTTCTCCTCTATATACCCATGCATACACAACCCTCACCTCTCCCCCCCCCCTTTCTTCTTTCACCTGTGCACGAAGGAGCAAAGTGTTGTAGTCATGTTCTTCTTCAACCTCGAGCCTATTCGCCGTTGGTCGTGCATGTTGTGTTGCGTCACAGTACAAGTGAGTATATTTTGTAGATTTATAAGAGTAATAATAACAACAGCAACCAATGCTATTCTAATTTGATAATGAGGATGGCAATAATGACGATGGTCAGGGCTCGGCGCGTAAGGTGCTGATACGATGGTCATGGTTACGAATTAATCTCTCCATCTATAGCAGCGACGACGCAGTTATTTTCCTTCTCATCACCATCACGATCGATATGATCTACTGCAAAGCAGCAAGTATTCGGTGGTGTGTGTTAGAACTGTTCTACGAACATCCTCCTCGAGTTGATTCTTGTGGTTTGGATCAGCACCGAGGACACCTAAACAGTGATCACGAACATGGAGCAAATAAGAAACATAACAGCTCGATTCGTGCTACACGCCACTACCACTCGCTCATTCACCAATGCGATGAAGGAGATATATCATGGACCGTGTATATGTGGAAGGATGCTGTAAGGAGCGAGCAGCAAATAGCACAACTACCCATTCCAACAGCCCAGAAGCCGTCGTCAGAACGGTAGAGCACATTAGAGCAATTAACCATTGTGGTGCCTGGTAGAAGTGATTGAATCTGATTGTCTGCAATTCGAATAACCCCCCCCCCCCCCCCGCACTATTCTTCTCAATTCTTTCCATTATTTCTCTCTCTCTCTCTCTCTCTCTCTCTCTCTCTCTCACACACACACACACACACACACACACACACACTGAGTTAATACACACACACGTAAGCACCCCACTCCATATATGCACAATGCTGATCAGTCCTATTTGAAGGAAAACGGAATGCGTTCCCCTCCTCCCTCCCTCTGTAACACAACCGACCTCTGAAGATTGATTCAAGCTCGCTTTTATCTGATTGTGTACTTTTCGAGTCGAGGCCTCTACAACGGTTGACTGCAGCCCCACAATTTTATCAGAAGATACATTATCATTGTTGCTGCTATACGAGTTTCACAATTGCCTTCTCATAATTATAAAAGTACGTGATAGTAGTCTGTCCTTCCCCCCCCCCTCCTCCCCCCCAAAAAAAGAAAGAAAAAAAGAAAAATTTACCAGTACAGTCTCGATGCAGATATAATTCACTAGCACAAATGCCACACGTATAAGCCACATCATCTGATGCGAAAGGTTGTCAGCAGTTGTCACGAAAAAAGAGAGATGGAGAGAGTAGTACAGCCGTGAGGTATGTAACCATATTTCTTCGATTTCGAAACAGATGAAGTGAGTAGTAGCAGGGCTATTTCTTGTTGCTTTTAAGGGGAAATGATCCAAGCACTATCGAGAAATGTAAGTTCTCCTACCCATTGATTCGAGTGTACGGCACAGAACATATGACCTGTGTAAAAACGCAGGTGTATACGCATGGCTAGGTAAAAGCGCAGTGTGACCTTAAAGGGACAGCATGAAAGAAAATGTGCATTTGCTCGCTCTATCTCTCTCTCTTGTGTATGTGTGTGTGTGTGTATGCGTGTGTAAACAATTACATTGTAAAAGCAGCTACCAACACGCAAAAATAAAATTTGTAAGATTATCTTCATTCTATGTATTCTAGAAACGTAAGATTCAAAACGCACGTTCCAGAGCAGTTGTGTCCGGCAGCATCCCTTGTTATCCCGAGGCACTGAATCGAAGGAATCAAATTTCTGAGGAAGAACAACGCTGCTTTATTGAACAACGCCACTATCATCGCCGTAAGCAGTAAACGAGTAAACGAGTAAACGAGTGCATAGTGACATGGGGCATTCTCGATATATTAAAGGAGCTTTGAATACCCGTCGAATACACGTCCTCTGAAACATATTTGGGTCCTCTGGCAAACGGTGAGAAAGCACACGCGTACGTATCTGCTGCCTGGGGTTATGTGTACGGTCGATGCTCTGTTCGCAGCCGATCGGTTTGTATTCGTTCATTCGTTCGTTGAGAAAAGAATGGATTTAAAAAGCGACATACAATAATCCATGTCGTAGGAAGAAACCACAGGATATTTCCCCAATGTCCACTGCTCCAATTGGTGAGATAAATCTTGAAAAGGAGCCAAAAAGAAGTATTTATCCTATGAAATAATAACGGCTGCTGATGACTTTCAGTGGGCAGAACCAAGGCGATTCGCGTAAGAAATGCGGCTTCCGAGAGGTAAAGTTTGGAAAATTCCCAGTCATTTGTCTGGTTTTTCTGCAGGGAAGTATTTTAGCAGCACAATTGTTCTCCTTGACTTGCATGGCATTCTGGCCAGTTTCATTGCTGCCGGCGCCAATTTCCATGTGAAAAGGCATCCCATTTCCGAGGGGAAGATGACCTGGGGTTTTCTTCCCTGCGAAGGGTAAGTTTTGTTGTCTTTGTGACGGAATCGTCGTTGTTTTCAGTAACTGTGGAATCCTCAGCAATTGGAGCAACGAGCGTTGAAAAGACTCCCTCCCCTCTCCCCCCCTACATGGCGACGGCTGCGGAGGCGAAGGGGTTTGGTCTTCTGATTTTCCTTTTGGTCCCGCTTGCAATTTCTCAAGCGAGGCTAACCGAATCGTCACGATCGTCTATCAATACAAGCGGGGATAGTGAAACAGACGTGCAAGCAGCTCTGCATGTCCACGCCAACTCATTACGCACGGTCGGGCGTCAAAACCCGTCCTCTGTTCCTTTTTCGCACTCGATGAGAAACACTTCTTCTTTAATACCGGAGAGCATGATTGGATTTTCCATCGAGATTGCTAACGCCAGAATCATGCTCTCGGAGGATGGTTCAAAGGAGAGAGCTGGTAGTGTAGTGAGAAAGAGCTTCCTGCAATTACTCGCTACCCTTCGACGTCGTAGATCACGTAACCAGACTACTGCAATTTTCCCCAACTCTCACCACTATGTTGAACCAGACGTCCTTTTACGATTGGGAGGAAACTCTGCTGACCAAACTTGCGCTGAGCGCCATTCGAAGACCCACATTCAATCCGAAAAAGAACGGTGGGGCAAATGGGAGGAGGACAAGACAGACAAGAATGGCAGGGATGGAATCGGTTACAATTTCAATGGGAGTTCGATTTGCAGGACCAATCTCACCGATGCCGATTACTTACTTTGGCGCGCCTTCGCCTCTCTAGCACTCGAGAGACACAACCTAAGCATTGGGTTCATTCTAGGCACTAACCTCGCAATCCGCGACCCCGAAGTAGCCAAGGACGAGGTTCAGAGAGCGGTTGAACTTGGTCTTTTCCGGGATGGGATCCTCCTTGGCGTTGAGATCGGCAATGAAGTCGACAGCTACATCGTGACGCACCCGCACAGCCAAATGTCGTTCTACCCTGGCTATACCAAAGAGTTTGAACGCTATCTTGAGCGGCTTGACGAAATTCCAGGCTTTCCAGACGGCAAAGTAATTCAGGGTGCCGTCTTTGCTTCCCCGTATCGCCTCGACTATTCGGCCATGCTTCCGTTGTATGGCAAGAAGTACAATTCGCGACTCCGGTCCATCTCGATGCACAACTACCCGACTACAACCTGCAAATTCTGGAGAAAGAACACGCCAACGGTTTCCATGGAAGATCTTCTGAGACGAAGGTGTCCTCTTTTCCGAATTTAATCTGAGTTTTCTGGACGTCTTTCTACTTGTTCTAATCGCTAATCGTTTCTGCAACAACTCAGGTCTTCTCGTGGTCAGAGCCTCTTGTACAAGCCGTTTGTCCATTTGGCAATGAAGCAAGGACTCACTTTTGTTCTTGGAGAAGCAAATTCTGCATCCTGTGGGGGGCAGCACAATGTTTCCGACACCCTCGGAGCTGCTCTATGGTCCTTAGACTACTCGGCTGAGATGAGCAAAATCGGTGTCAGAGGTATTAACTTCCACGGAGGGCCGACTGGGAGCTACGCGCCAGTTACGTGTTGTTCTCTAGACGGTGCAGCAGAGGCGCAACCTCTATTCTATGGAATGTGGATGTTCTCAGAATTGGTCATGGGTAGCACCTACTGGCTCGAGACGGACACGTCTCCGAAAGATCTCGACAGCGACATGCAGTACGCCTTTCATGCCGTTGTCGCTCATAGCCAAAGTCACCGAGTTGATAATGCCTTTTCCACAAGTAGTTCCAAGAACAGCGACAGTGAGGTGCGCGTGCTAATAATTAACAAAGGGTTTCCAGCTAATGCAGCAGCAAACCTAAACACCTCAATCGCTGTCAGCACAGACGTCTTTTACAATACTGTGGAAGAACAACAGGCAGGGGGGTCGTTCTCATCTCTCACAGAGCCTAAGTTTGAAGCATGCTATGTGGCTCTTAAATCGAATAACCCTCAGCCTTCTGTCTATGATCGGTTTGGCTTGCAATACGGAGGCCAAACCATGGACAGTTCAATCAGCGGAGCGCCTTCAGGTACCTACACATGTGAAAAAATACGTACAAATGTGCGAGGAACAACTTATAAAACAATGGTTGTTGAGACACAAGTGCAAATAGAGACGGCTAGTGCCGCGATAGTTTACGTCAGAGCGTCCACAAGTTAATGAATAACATGATCGAAAAAGTGACGACGTTTGTTGCGATGCGTCTTTGTGTATCGTGCGACGATGCACGGCCTCTGAAGTTAAGTTAGCCTAGCTACACTATGTGATAAAAACCACACACACACACACACACACACACACACATATGTATATATATATATATATATATATATATATATATATATAATTTAAATGAACACAATCTAAGCGCTGTAGCCGCAGCTCTGCACAGCTACGTTAGGATGACCATCGATGGAAATTGCACTCCAGCACTGTGCATCACATGACACGAGACGGATGTATGCAATGAAATCTGTATATTTTTCTATTTGATCATAATAGACATAGTAATAGCATGTAATAGACATAGTAATAGCATATATAATATATGTATGATATTACGTGTCTATAATGATCGAGTCATCCTAACGTAGCGTAGCTAGCGTCATCTGCTGCGCTGTGCAGTTTGGGCAGAGCAGCGGTTGTGCTAGCATGTCGTAGCATGCTAGCAGCATAGAACTTGACTAGCTAGTTGAGATAAGTGTTGGTCACACGTTTCACAACAGTTTTCTACATGCCACGTGTTCCAACCACATAGCACGAGCGAGCTAGATGAGGTTGACCATTGAACAGCACTTGATTTGATCAATTGCATGCATCCGTCTCAAGCTAGTTGTTAAGTCTCACCATACTAGCATGGCTATCTAGATGGTGCCATGCAACAAAATGATCAAAGCATTCGCAAAGTTTGTTCTGAAGCGCGCTGCTGCGCGCGCAGATGTCAACAATGCACGCGTCTAGTAGACGTGCTAGCGTGCTTAGATCATTTAGGCCACTGCATTTGCCCTGATGACAGACACAGCAATGTGATGCATATGACATGCACATGACATGTTGCATGTTTGTCATCCTGCAACACAAACTGGCGAAACACGTGCGTGCATGTCAGATGTGCACGCATGCATGTCCATCTAGACGTGCCACACTGACATTGAACATCACAAAAAAGCATTGATCAAAATCACATGCGCCAGAACCACATGGGAGACAGGCGTGTGCATGCAACAGAACCTCAACAAAAATCAACACAAACACATCATTGCAAGAAGCTTGTCAGCACCCTGTTGTTCGTGGTTGTGAGTGGTGAGTTGCACAACATTGGGGTGACACGCGCTTGCTAGCTAGCTAGCATGACATGTGGCGTGTCTGGGTGTCTAGCTAGGTGCGTGTGTGTGTGTGTGGACATGCATGCGTGCTCAACATTGACCGAGGCTGAGCATGTGAGGCCTCAATGATGCAAGGAAGAAAGGAAGAAAGAAATGAGTGCTTCCAGTTGGAAGCAAAAAAGCAAGCAATTGTGATGGCGTTATGGTAAATCGAACTAAACGGCGACTCGGTGATGTCGCAGGGGGCGAATCCAGGACGTTTTCATCAAAAAAAGCTAAGGGTGCTGGAATTATCCATTGTTATTAGATCTACGATTGTATCGTCCTTCGGTAAGCGAGCGAGGGGGAGGCCATGGGGAGAGAGAGGGCGTCTCGGGCAAGAAGGAAGATAGTTCGTATAGGGATCGTGGTTCCAAGTATCACCGGACTCGATGTTTCTTGAAACTGAAACTACTTCGTGTACAAAGAGCCAGGCTGGGGATATGGTGAAGTCTAGCCGCTGATGAGTGTGTGCTCTTTACTTTTTAGGGGAGAACGAAGATTTTAGGATTGAAAGTAGGACGGAAGGACATCGCTTCTTTTAGTTAGGATGGGTTGTGAGCAGTCGCGGGAGTTCCCAGCGCCCGTTACGGGAGATGAAGACAAGAAGGACAACGGTATCAATCGAACCAACTCTCTCTCTCTCTCTCTCTCTCTCTCTCTCTCACACACACACGCACGCACCCCCGCCCCCCTCACACACACACACACACACACACACACACACACACACACACACACACACACACACATACATACAGATTAACTAGATACGTCTGCATTACACTGCATTAGAAGGGGGAAATGTGGACCAAGTATTACAAAACTGAAACACAACTCATATCCGTGAATCGTAACTCTCAGTGACGAGCGCCGACCTTGACGAAGTTGACATGT
>ADNK01002683.1:0-5000 GCA_000320545.1 Bigelowiella natans CCMP2755 | reverse complement strand
GGAGGCGTGCGTGTTGTGTACTTATGCTAACAACGCACCCTTCCCAGCGTAAGCAGCCATTGGTACACAACGTCGTCCAGAATACGCTCGTATCGTGAGCTGCCTG
The DNA here is from genome assembly GCA_000320545.1 of Bigelowiella natans CCMP2755. NCBI lineage: Eukaryota > Cercozoa > Chlorarachniophyceae > Bigelowiella > Bigelowiella natans. The sequence continues at coordinate 4,894 of ADNK01002683.1, read as the reverse complement.
CGTTGTTAATATACACACGCGCGCGAGCGCGCGCACACACAAAAAACATATGTATGCAATTAATATATATATATATATATATATATATTATATATAGATATGTGTGTGTGTGTGTGTGTGTGTGTGTGTGCGACGTGTTCGTATGTTACAGGGTACTCGTATGCAATAAAAACATCAGTAGCAGAAGAACAAACGTGAGCAACATTACGCACACACGCATAGATACAAGAGAGGAGGAGAGACGGGGGAGGGGGGAGAGGGCGGGACGGGGACGATGGGAAAGATACGCGACACAAACACACACAAACTCAAACACAAACACACACCTGACAGCTCTCTCGGGTATACATAAAGCTGGCAGGTGACGCAGAACACATGAGAATCATGGCACTGAATCCAAAGAGGGTGCTTCTGATGAGCAGTAAACACATAATCAACTTTGATATGTGCTGCATAATTTCATGTGCCTATATCTTTGCAATTTTGGCAGCCAATGTCCTCTTCCTCCTCTACCCCCCCCCTTCCAACATCATATCCTGACCGTTTTGTGGTAGTGTGCTAGGAGGTGCTGTTTTTTGTCGTAAGGGGAGAGGCACGCCATGAAGCCGCATTCCATACCTTACAGCAAACACGCACTGAACACACATAAGCACACGCAAGAACGATAGAGGTGGGATATATGTTCAATGTTATATTCGAGCAGCTAATTCTGAGAGCTATCTTTCATCCTTACACATCCAGTGCTCAAGGTTGCATATCGCCCCGAAACGTGAGGCTGTTACGAGGTCGCTGAACGCATAACACAAAAGAATATTATATGTATATATATGGAAATAGAATCATTCTCAAGCACCCGAAACACACAACATTAGCAGAGGAAACATCTGTAGTAGCATTCTTATCGCTTCACTGCCACTCCATTGGAGTATTATACGTGCAAAGGCACAACGGCAGGACGAGGACTTTATAAGAGAGAGAGAGAGAGAGAGAGAGAGAGAGAGAGAGACAGACAAAGAGGGACAAAGAGGAAGAGCGAGAAAGAGCCACAAACAGAAAATCGCACCGAACATGCTTCTTCGCCTCGTCACTGAACCCATCTGAGCGACACACATGAATATTGTACACACACACACACACACACACACACACACACACACACATATGTGCGATATGTAATAGGGTATTAGGGAAAGAGAGAGATAGGATGGGGGAGGGGGGAAGGGGGGGGTGAGATAGAATGAGCGCGCACCTCCTTGTGAAGCGCAAGCCTGGCAATGCAGAATCGTTTGCGTTCGAACCAACTCGTCTTTGCCTTTTGTTGTTATATCATAGTAGAGCAAACATTAAGAGAAGCGCCATGTGGTTGATGTCGTACTATCACGTTTGTAAGTAAGCCAGCAGCCCGTCATTACTCGCAGGAGCTTCGGTCCGAACAACAACACAACCTGTTGACGGAGCACCGGCGTTTGCAATGACGCTCGCGGGTGACTTGGAGGTGACTTCGGGGGCTGTCTGAGCCGATCTCGGAATAGCACCGTTGACCTTCATTCGTGGAAAGCAACAATCAGATGAGAGCTCCGGGGCCACTGTGTCACTGTCCACGCGCGACGTAGAAATGGAGATGATATATTGGGAAGGCACGGCGGGAGAGGGGGGGAGGGGGGGGGAGAAGGGAGGCTGCTTTTCAAAAGAACTACCTCGCCCAGAAACTTTCGGCGGACAAGCTCTCTAAATCTCTGCTTCGATACTGCTTGCACATGCCTGCATCCTGGATGCCCTTGTCGGCTGCTCATCAAATCGGCAACTGTGGAGAGGGAGCCCGAAGGGGGGGGGGGGGGGGGGAATAGGTCACTGATTAAAAATTCGTTGTGCTAGTGAATCGAATCAGTCTTTTGGCCCCTCTCTGTGATCTACTTTCGAATCTAGGTCCACAAACCAGAGGCTGCTTGCTCTCTGGAGGCACTTGATTGCTGTACTGCTTTGCTTCCTGAGAGAAAATCACCGTTGAGAACAACTTCATCACTACGTGAACGCCAACGCCCCTCTCTTCCTGCTTCCTGCAGTCACCCCAACCACCCCATCCCCTCCAAACTGTTCTAGTAGGAGAGGGGCGGAAAGGGTGAAGCACTCTCACCGTTGCCACCCATTCACGTGGGGGCCAGAATCTTTTGGTTTGTTGTTATTGTTGTATCTACTTACAAAGTCGGGACCAAAATATATGCTGACTTTAACGGAGATGCAAAACACAATTGATTAAAATGATGGTTTCTATGTCGTATGGTAAAAACCGCATGTTTTTTTTTCGATTTCCTTGTTAAATCTTCGAGCATCTGTCGAGGCTGCCCTCCCTCCCCCTTGCTGATCAAGAAAAACTGGGAATGAGATCCAGCTTTTCTTCTCTCCTTCAGAGGAAACTCTCCTCGAGTACCTTCTTCTAACTAGATGTCCATGCTTCTAGAACTGACAGAGGCTGGCGGGTGTGCAACCATATGCGGAGCCCCTCTCTCAAACCCATAGACACGGGAAGAGGACAGATCTCGATGATTAACTTATTTTATGCTCTAAGGTGTAGGATCGGAAGGCTCAATGATTAGGAGGAATATAACAAGATCTTTGGCGCTGACTACCCCTCGAGCTCGGTGAGCGGCTACCTATCTCCATGTTATCGTTATAGGCCGTTATCGTACTCATTTCGGGGTGTGTTTATAAAGGAAAAACATCATACCTTCTTCATCAAGAATGGCAGGTACTGCCTTCTATTTACCGCGACGGAGTATGCACTGTACCCGTCCTCCATCTGTGGAGGGGCCAAAAGGCCCTGAGGTACTCCGTTTTTTACTTGAATGAGTAATCTGCTAAATTAGAATAATCAAATTACACAAACACTAGTCCACGCGCGCACTCTCTCTCTCTCTCTCTCTCTCTCTCTCTCTCTCACACACACACACACACACACACACACACACGCACACAATATCACACACATTGATCTTATTTTCATTTTGATGGATTTAGGTTAGTTATTCCAATGCGATGGGGGCACCACCAGGCGCAAGTGTTTTCGTCAAAGAGAACTTCCAAGTAGAGGGAGGTGCCGATCTTACTCTATCCATATTTATGTATGTATCATATTGACATCAATCTCTTATTCTATTCCTTGTATTCCCCAACTTCACTGCGGCAGGCACTCTTTCAAAGATGCAGATTGTTTATGAAACGTGGGGTAGGGTCCCATTCCAGCATGTAGATTGCATTGAAAATGATGCTTCCCAAATACACGATTGCAGGTAGGTTGAGCCGGAAAAAGGACAATGCTGTGCTCCTGCATTGCGGTACTTACAATTCTAACCTTATTACCACAACTAATACCACTAGACATAATATATATATATATATATATATATATATATATATAATGAACGAATATTATCCTTCTTTCCTCCCTGCTGCCTTTGAGGATATGGCAAAAGATACATAAAAATAGATTTGGAGAATTTTTCATTTTTTGTTTAGGAGCTCCTTTCATTTTCTTCGAGGAATAGTAGTTGTAGTAGTAGGTAGTAGTGGTAGCCGATAAATGTGAGCCGTGACACTCATATCCTGATGGCAAAGCACCGCAATTCAAGATTCGTGTAGTCGGTTATGTGTTTGGTGTTGCTTCAACGTGGTCATAGGAATGTCTGCCTCATCGCACGCTTGCAGTACGGAGCAGCACCCCAAAAAGGGGTGGTGGGAAGACTTCATTGGTAGAGATTCATTCGAGCGTCAATTCTGCAATGCCGTTACTGGATGTGTCGCTTGCTTCTTCTTCTTCTTCTTCTTCTTCTTCTTCTTCTTCTTCTTCTTCACCAGGGCCTGGTTTGGCCTTGGACACCGATCTATTCTTCGTGATTTGTGTCAATAATCTGGGAAGGTAAGCTCGCATATGCTGCTGTAGTTGTTGGGTGTAGCGCGGGGAGGTGATTACGTGTGCGTGTGGGTGCGCGCGTGTGTATGCATCTGATGGCGCGCGCACGCGCGCACATACACACACACACACACACACACACACGGAGAGAAAGAGAGAGAGAAAGAGCAGCAGTATTCACAGATGGGTATACGATGAAATCTTTCGCATCAAAATCTTCCTTTGTCCCCGTTTATGTTGTGTGTATAGCTGCTATGGTAGCACGGGGCCTTCTAGTATTGACCCTAACAAGAGCAGCAATAACAACAACAACATCCCATACGGATCTTCGTTTCCAACCTTCTCAGTACAGGTTTCTTCGTCCCAAATCTTCATCATTGACGCACGGAAAGATTGCACATGGCACTTGCTTCTCTGATTGTTGCGCGGAATGTATGGACGCGTGCTGCTGCTGCTATCGTCGTCGTCGTAGGACCAAGTTCGGTCTCAGTTTGCACTACTCGATCACTTGGGAATTCAGCGACTGCACGCGTAATATGCACATATGTACACCGTGTATTTAATTTATACATATAAATATATATATATATATATATATATATATATATTAGCGGATCAAAATGATGATAATGGTTAGCATTAGGGTTAGCAGCAGAGATACATGGCAATTGTGTTATTTTTGTTTTTGAAAGAGACAGCCTTCACACCTCCGTAATACCACGCAAAACTATAGTCATTTCTTCAGATTTTGATCAACTTACACGCAGTATATGCTCACAATATCTATCTCCTCTCTCTCTCTCTCTCTCTCTCTCTCTCTCTTTCTTCCTCCTCCCTTTCACACACACACACACACAAACGCTCTTTCCTTACTTTTTATATGTACATGCTATAGATCTGTGGGTTCTTCACTAGGAGGTGTGTATACTCACCGTGGTCTAGTATCCTTTTACTATTCGCCCCAAATCCCTCATCCCCCCCCCCCCC
>ADNK01002685.1:27500-32759 GCA_000320545.1 Bigelowiella natans CCMP2755 | reverse complement strand
CCCACCTTTGCCATCATTTTGTTATGTCCTATGCCTGCTGATACTGTGAATTGTGTCTCTGCTAATACTCGATCTCGTAATTCTGCTCAATATTAATATATTTCCCAGCCAACAGCAATAATCGCACACAGATCAACAACGTCGACAAACGTTGGCATAATAGATACGAAAGCTGCTGCTGCTGCGTCCAATAACAGTAACTCTGTATTATTTATCTGTATTACTTATTACCTTTAACGACAAGAGCTCCAGCTGCTAGCAGACGATCCTCCTCCCCATGAAGAAAATCTACCAACCGTCACATTACAACCATCGTCGGTTTATTTGATGGTCAGTACCATGCCTTTACTCAAGTTGCTACTGCCATGTGCTGTCTGTGTGCACGCAAAATAACCTTGACTCCCACACAGTTTATAATCAACACGCAAGGGCTTCCAAAAGATTTAACAGCTCGATTGTTTCGTGTCATATATGTAAAAAGAGGAAAGCTTATGAGTTGATACTACCTTGTAGGTTTTTCACTTTCTCCTTGGAATTGTCTGTCGCAGCTCCCTCACTCTTTAGTAGTTCGGGATCCGTACGAATTCCTCTCTTTTCCGCCTCTCGCTTATCTTTTTCAGCCTCAAGCTGCCTCTCTCGATTGCCAGCCGGGACATGATCCGAGCCCACAATGAACGAATCCTTCACACACACACACACGCACACGCACACACGCACACATCCGAGCACACGAAATCAAGTTCAAAGAGCTTTTTTTGCAAACAAGATACCCACGACTAATTATGCACTGTTTGTGTTATTTTAGACCTCGAGCCCTTGCAAAAGCTCTGAGTTGTCTTTGACTTTCCCCAACCGATCATGAGCCTTCAAGGGAGACATTACATGTTCAACAAGAAATTAACATTTGCTTTCTCGCCGTCTAGTAACTAGATGCAGCAACTAAGTAACAACCTGAGACGTAACGTCCACGTACGATTCATCGACTAAAAACACAGAGAAGACGAACGAGCAGCTCGTAAATGTGACATACGCTGCACAAGTCGGTGTGTGTGTGTGTGTGTGTGTGTGTGTGTGTGAGTGTGCGTGCGTGGTGTATCAGGGAGAGAGGGAGAGAGGGGGGGGGTAGGGGAGGGGTTAATGGGGAAGGGGAGGGATTTGAGTTTGTCACTTATTATCTATCGTAGGACAACTCACTCGATGCGCGCTCTATTCTATCAACATGATCTTCAATCGCCCGAATGACCTCAGCCCCCGCATCTCGATAGAGCTTTGCAAACACACAACTCTTGTCATTTCATACATGCAAAGACGGTCGCGCATACGGTAAGGTTCGTCATAATGCACCACACCTGCATGTCGCTCTTTCCATTTGCAGTTGGAACCCTTACAATGAAGCAAGGAGAATATCATTAAAAAGGGGGCAAGCATTATTGAGGTGGCGGATAGTGTGTGTGTGTGTGTGTGTGTGTGTATGCGAGCGCGTATATCTCACTGAATAAGGTTGACATCCGGACAACGCTTTTTCGCTTCTTCTCCACGCATTGCTCTCGTAATGCCATACGCTCGGGCCTGAGAGGCGAACCCAAAAAGCACAATCCTCAAAAAATCATATCTCCAAAAGGCGAATCCAACAAGCATAGCTCCAAAATTTATTCTCTCTTCTCTCGCCCCCTTTCTCCCTCTTCCCTCTCGGCTACAATCGGTACTTCGTATGACACGGCAATCATCGCGCCCCCCTTCCAATTGTTGTACTGCACTGAAATTATCAGGGGGAAATTTCATTAGATAAACGGGAGGAAGTGAAAAGAAAAGGCCATATTCTCACCAACGCAGGTCGGTTTGCCTTTTAACTCTGGGGCACGACGCTGTTCGACTTGGACATAGAAACAGTCTGGTGCAAATGCAAGGATTTTGTCAAATTGTTTCCTAGACTCTATCTTATTTCAGTATTCACACTTTCTAGAGCATCCGCCTGTCCAATAATTAACTACTTTCGTTCGAACATAAAGGTGGACATTGCACATAACTATTTGAAGGTGAGCGTTGCATATAACTATTTGCTGTTCACGTTTTCTCTCATGAGCACCGAGATCAAGGTGAGCAACAACTCGCGTTGGTCCCTTCCTTACGGAGGAGGACGAAGAGGGCTTCATTGGATGAGCATAGGCATAGAAGGGTAAGGCCTGCCTTCCCCTGATCACAAAATGAGATAAAAACCGAGTTAAGGACGGAAACACATTCCATTATCATCCTACGACAATTATAGATTCTTCATATCTGAAGAAATCCTATGCGTTCTTAACACTACGTTGCGGGAACGGGTTTTGGATTGATTGCCCAACTTTCTTTTCCACATCGTAAGTTCCCGAAGGACAGATTTTCGGCTGTATTTCTGTGTCGCAATAGCAATTTACCACTCTATTTGTGATGAAAAAAATCATTCGTCCCTTACGTGGGAAATGCTGTGCGAAAATATCCTGCGACATAGGCAATTCCAGTATTTATTCCAAAGATTCGGATTCCACAAAGCCCGAGCGTTTCGACCCCTTCCAATAACGGAACATCTGTCTACGGGTGCATGGGAGACCAGGGGGGGGAAGGGACATAACACTAGATAGAAGGGGAATTTGCGACACCGTCACTAAAATCAAGACTCAATATATTTGAACAAATAGAAAAAATAGCTTTGGAGAGAATTTTGGTTCGGAGATGATGGAAGCGGATGAAGAACTGGTGACGTAGCAAACGTGCTCACCTTCGTGTTCTATCAGGAAGGGACATGTCTCGATTTGCGCGCTCTACGCTGCTCCATGATGCCAGCGTTGATACCGCCACAATCAACCCAGACTCAGCCAGAAATGTGGAGAAGGTGGCTGTGTTCCCCTGCTTGTCGTTATCGCGTCGCAATGAACGAATACACTACCTTCGGCTTTGGAGCTGACTATCCTCTTCCCCATATGCATGAATGGCGTTTTCGCCCTTCCCTATCCCGCCGTACTATCTAGGTTAAATCGGACCCCTTATCTGCGCTTCCGAGTAGAGACGTAACAGCAGCAAGAAACTGCGTGGAGCTGCATCTATCTGTAAAATGAATATTTTGCGATTAATGCACTGCCATTCTTGTGACAATTTTAGATAAATATATGTGATGCTATACATAGGGAAAAGGCATTGAGGTACTAGAGGGGTTTGAAGGCCTAAAAAATCTATCGTCGTTATGGCTAAATGACAACAAGTAGTAGATTGAGTGATGATGATGATGATTTTCTTATTGTCGTTTAACAATACGAACATAAGCTTGTACATGAGTTAAGTATCAAGAAGATAAGAAAGAGTCTGGAGAAGGGGGAGAAATTGGGAAGGCAATCAGAGAGAGAAAGTAGGAAGACGTAATGATCTATCCTTGCCTTCATAAAATTTTCGTTGCACACACACAACACATTACACTTATTATTATACAATACGTGTGTATTTGTGTGTGTGTGTGGCTCTATCAGGATTGCAGATATTAAGCATCTGGATCATTGTTTTGGGTACTGATTGTAAATTAAATTTTTGTAGCATTACACTCATAATATCATGATATGACACACATAAAATAACACACCAGCACTCCCCTGTCTGTTGATTTATGTGAGCACCACACATATACGTTACTTGTTAATGTATATTCATGGGTCTCTCTCTCTCTCTCTCTCTCTCTCTCTCTCTCTCTCTCTCTCTCTCTCTCTGTATGTGTGTGTGTGTGTCGCTTTCAGGCTGCAGCAGCTTCGGCTCCACAACAATAGACTCACGACACTAAAGGTTACAGAAGAAGGGTGATGAAAATACTCGTCATCTACTCTTACAATGCATCAGCAACTCTGACCTATAGAACCTATGCGCGTGTTTTTGTAGGGATGTCTACGCAAAACGAAATTCCTGGAAGTTCTGTCCGTTGCAAACAACAAGATACGCGACCTCGGTTCATGAATTTCAAATATTCTAAGTTTTACGTGCTCGAAGTGATTTCTCCTTACTTCTTTCCTGATACCTATATATTCGTCGTGATAGGAAATACAATTATGTATCTCTACCATTTGGCGTACTTGAAGGTAACCAAATACGCGCTGTATGCACACACGCACACAGAGACCGTTAAATATGGATACGACTCCAATGAGTAATATATAGAGTGCGTGACTGCTACAGTCATGACAAATGATAACCTCTCCTCGTTTGAAACAATGGTGACGCTTTAGAACTTGGATCTAAGCGGAAACCCTCTCTGTGAGGAGCTCAACTACAGAATAAGAGTTATTAATGGTACTTGAGCAAATTTCTATAAGTATGTTGCCGTACATTTTATCTCTCTCTCTCTCTCTCTCTCTCTCTCTCTCTCTATCTCTCTCTTTCTCACACTCACTCTAGTAGTAGTAGTAGTAGGCCGTTTGCATGCGAGATAGCTCAGTGATTGTACACACGCAAATACTCTGGAGGCCATGTACCTTTCTTTTCACTCCAATATGCCTTAATCAAACGAAAACCTAGCTGTTATCATCACGCAACAGCTCTGCCGTCGTTGGAGATCCTAGACAATCACGAGATTACAAGCGATGAATATGATCAAGCCAAGGTACAAAATCAAATCGCTCATTCAGAGACAGAAACCATCTTCGTTACATTAAAGAATTTCATGATACACTGTAGGCTTTAGGGCCGCTGATAATTAAAGCAGGCGGGAAGAAGAAAGGGTAGTTTATTTATTTTCGTTAAAAGACGTTTCCTTCATATTTTGCAGTTTGGATATCGAACATGACAGTTGCGTCCCCTCAACTTGTCTGTGTTCTCTTTCGTTCTGCCTGGAATATTATATATATATATATATATATATATATATATATAGAGAGAGAGAGAGAGAGAGAGAGAGAGATTTTAGGTGACTGTATGTGTTTCTCCTCTTGTTCTTTACCGCCTTGATATTTATTTGTCGCACCCCCACCTCCTGGCCTCCTGGCCATACTAGGAACCCTCCACATCTGCCCTTTCAACGATCAGGTCGGGTTGCGCATGTGGTTGGAATTTTTTAACGCTTTCCCCAACTCTACATGTGTATATTGTTTTTATTTACGGCATTTGCGCCGAACTAGTTTCCCAGTCTACACTTACTTTGGCAATATCCCAACTTTTTGATAGATAGTCGCTTTGAGTTAGTGTTGCTGCTACTCCTTCTCTCCTCCGCAACTACTACTTCTACTACCATATCTAGGGACCAAAAGA
>ADNK01002685.1:0-22500 GCA_000320545.1 Bigelowiella natans CCMP2755 | reverse complement strand
ACTACATGAATCAGCAAGCTCGGCTTCAGCAGCATAGCGACTTCCGGCGATATCAGCCAATTAGAGAGCCTACCAGACTGAGACGCTATTAAAACTAAAGGTGTACGAATCCTCGTCCTTTCATACGCAAGTTGTGTAATATTCAATCCGTAGCAGTATACATAGGATTTAACATCTGACATGAGCTCCTTGATAAAGTCTCCTTCCCATTCGACTTTCCACTCCGAAAGGAGGAAGGCTTCTGGCGTCTTATCACCAGCAAGACTTGTTGGATCAAACACACTGACATTTCTCCGTCCATTCATCACTACACACTCGGTTGAATGAGACGAAATCCATTGAGCAGATGAGTGCCGTACTTGTTCTTCCTTTTCTGTACTCACAAGCTCATTGGACTCCCCTTCCATAGCTGCAGAAACAGCAGCAGGGCCCCCTTCCCAACCGGGATTCCATTCCATGCTGTTCATCTCAACATTACATTGATTACTGCACCATTTCCTATTGATAGCGAGACAAAAAGCTTTTTTGGTTTCATCTTCGCCCGCATATACCCAGGTGTCAGAAAACGAGCACAGCTTGCATTGACGTGTCATTGACGAACTACAACTTGCATTTGTGGGAGACAACGGGGCGCCTAAAGAGGATACTAGTTCAGTGCAATAATTCCTATATACCTCGTACACATGGCTGCCAATAACAGCTGCAGCCCTAGATACAAACTACGAAGCCTTTTGCTATGCAGCAAAATTTGCGTTGGTGTGTTGTGTAACAAATTTCCTCAATTGTAATGTACTCATCTGAAAGCTAACAGTTTTCTTTACACCTTGAAGCGCAGCACCACGTTTGTATTTGTGAGATTTGGAGAATGGTGCCTGGAAGAGGACGGCGAGGATGACTATAAGCATGCCCCCCCTTAATCTAACCAACTCTTCACCGAAGCTAGATTTGAAATTTAAATAATTTTACAGCATTTTGATCGCATAAAAGTGTTGTCGCGCCTGTAGTTTTCCCTTTTACAGCATTTTGATCGCATAAAAGTGTTGTCGCGCCTGTAGTTTTCCCTTGAAATGTGAAAAACATGAACAATGCAGTCAGTCTGCATGAATCGGATCAAATCCGATTTGATCAGAATGAATGCATGTCCCAGGTCCAGAGGTGGCAGAATGGAATGAAGCAGAAACGGAGAATGGCGGGGAAGGCAGCAGCCAAGCGTGTGAAGAGCCGCTACAAAGTCAGTTTCCAAGATGAGAAACGAGCGACAACCATGCACCCCATCGTCCCTCCTCCCGACTGCTCTTATTTTGACTATGATGATGTGGATTTCAGCACATGATGAGATGCCTTGTACTCGTGGTTGGAGCTGTGACGCTTTTCAGCTTTGGGCTATCGGCCTGGATCGTCCTACTCAGGGTTTCATCCTTCATCGCCCCCCTTTCCCCGCTTTTGCTCCTATGATTAATTATTCACTTCTGACTCTCAAGCTTGTTATTCGTTTGTAATCAAGTTCTCGTCCGCTACCAGTACTGAGCCTCGATTAAACCTAGGAGGGCCATGAAGGCTTGGGTGCGCTCACATTGGGTGAAGGTTGGAGCAGCGGAATGGCGTACCTTCACAGCGGCGACGTCGGAACTACCTCGCAGCAGAAGGTCACACGTCGTTAATACTCGCATCCCCGGACAAATTGAGATTATAGATCAAGATTAGACGCTGATATTTCCCAGGAGGCAAAAGATCAGGTCCAGGAACACACTGTGCATACTATCAAGCACGAGGATTCCTGGAAGCTAGCTTCTCTGCACGCGCGTGAGCGGATAGTGCAGGAAATCAAGGAGAAATCTGAAGAAAACAAAGAACACAATGGCGAGAAGGGCAAGCAGACAACCCGAAATCGTCCAAGTTCAAAGCTCACAGTCGCAATTCTGTACTCTGGGTTTACGCGCGCATTCCAGGATGAGAATGTGCGAGAGACACACGTTCGGCACTTCTTGATGCCTCTGCGCCAGGCTGGCTTTCACATATTTGCGTTCTTCGTGGGAGGCGAGGGCGATCGTCAGCCCAAACGCCGCGCCAAATTCAACACGTAAATATAAGCGTATGGATAGATAATATCGACATGGGGGAAGACGAATATAAACATGCACACACGAGCTGGGGGTCATCATCGTCATCGTCGTCATCATCACGACACTCTCATTTACGTGCGTGCGTGCGTGCGTGTGCGTGTGTGCGTGTGCGCGCGTGTGTGTGTGTGTGTGTATGTGTGTGTGTGTGTGTGTGTGTGTGTGTGTGTATGTGTGTGTGTGTTGGAGTAGATACACAACAGCAGCCGATATTGAGCACTGGTTAAAGGATGAATGGCACTTGGAAACCCGTGTATCTTTGAAGAATCCCCCGCCTTATCCCAGAAACTACACACGATGCGATGGCTATGAGAATGTAAACACAAAGAATACGGAACTAACCTTTAACTGATGAACTCTCCCCAGCTCCCTCGCATTCGCTTTTTAATTATTTGCGTGTTTAATATTTGGTTGGGGGAATTGCATACTTGCCCACGCACGGGAACGATCGTATAGACAAAGGTGCATCATCTCGATCAGCTGGATAGGTTTTGGGGAACCTGGTGGCGTGTACGTGAATCGTATAGGTAATCTGACGGCAATGATGATAGCCGATGATGTCAGGCAATGATGAATTAACATGTCTTAGTATTAGTTTGGAGATGAAAGAATAGCCGTAACGTGCACATCAAGATTCTTAAGAAAGCAAGAAAGCAAGAGGCTATTGATACCGCCATGATTTCTTGCTGAGCTATTCCATCTTGTGTTTCAGGGAAATGAAACATTTTGAGGATGAATCTGGGTGGCAGTTTGACGCTGTTATACGTGTGCGGCCGGACTTTGCTTTTCTTAGGGTTGATGATATATATATATATATATATATATATATTTATAGTGCCTACAAACAACGGTGTTTTCTGTCCTGCAATGGCTACGACACAGAACCACAAATAAAGAATTGTGCTCACATTGCGATGTAAATCTTTGAACGTTATAATTCTTAGCGTGCGGACGTGAGTGAGCTAGAAAGCGCTGTACGTCAAGGATGGGGAAGTGGGAAATCCTACTTCATCACGCCACCTTCCAGCTTTATCAGGCAGCAAAACATGAACGACTGGGCTGCAGCCTGTGCGCGACCTTCCTGCGACGAGTAATAATGCCGGTTTCTGCACATGCTAGTCGGCCAAATCACGACAAATGTAATGGGTGCGCTGCTGCTGTGCTTTCATTGGTTAGATACTTCGAGATGCTCACTCGTTGGGAAAACTGTGAGGATGAGCTGTGCTGTTGGGGGTGAGTTGTCGCACCTGCACAGCGAGATTTTACGAGCGGATAAAACAAATGGAATACAGAGCAGAGAAATGCAGGCATCTTCTATTGTAATCATTCGTACACTGCTTTTGCTGCCGCGTGTCTTTGCGAAGGTGGGGGCCGTTTTACGACAAAGCTATCGCCAGTAGTTCGGTTGAGTATGATGACTCGTTCGCGCTCTTCCCAGTCGTCCTGGTCCGGAAAAACTACGTCGCTTGCAATAGGTTGTTGTGAATAATGCATGCCATCCTTGAGCAGAACAATATTTAATGCAATAAACTAATAGGTAGAGTGTTGTTATTTCATTTCTGTGGTGTGTTGGCTAGCACGCAATTTTTGTTTGGGCGCGAGTGTAGAAAGTCAATCTTGTTCTACGTTGACAGGCTCGATACCCTTTATTTGCAAGACTACAAAGCCTTGCAGCAATGCTATGATCTTTCGAAAGCTTTGGCACTTCGTGCCGAGTTCACATGTTTTATCGATGGAGAACTTGTGATTGACGAAAGCTGCGCAGAGGTTGCAGCAAATACGAAATGAAAAGGTTCCCCGGAAATTTAATCAACTGGCTACCTATAGCCACAGCAATGATGATAAAATTATTAAAAAAAGACGAAGAACGACCAAAATAAAATACAAAGAAGTCAATTAGCACGATGAGATGCGTCATCATCATTGCGCTGTGTAAGCGTGAGAGCAGTCGTCACGCACGGCTAGCCAGCAGACAACATAACATATAGCATCCTCTAGTCCTAGCCATGATGCTCATTTGTAGCGCTTAGTCAATGCATGCCCGTTTGTGTCCTTGAGCTGTGCTAATAGATCGACACATGTGTGCTGCGTTCAAATCTTCATGTACGGCTTGTCGCGCATTCTCATTTGCTGCGATGTGAGAATGCATGCTGTGTTGTGCTTCTTGTGCCTACAATGCGACTTACGTCATGTGAGCCAATGCGACATCATGCATTGTGACAAGAGGTGCATGAAATGGTGATGCGTAGCACAAACTATGTGAGCTTAGCTATGTCTACCATGCAGATGTGCCATGCAGCAGTGCAAGCAACTTGAACAAGCAGCAGTGCGTGCGTGCGCAAGCAACATGAGCTGTGCTGGCCATTGCACTTGTAGCGCGCGCCTAATGCCGAGACAGTTATTGATCGAGCAAATATCATCTCCAGTCTTACCAAAAGACGTCTTTTGCACCGTAAATCACATTCATCAGGCCGTCATCATTCGAGGCCTCTACTGGCTTTGTATTGCTGGCGTCCCGCTGGAACATCCGTGACACCGTCGAGATGGTCTATGAATTCAAATATCCGCTCTATGTACCTACATTCAATTTTGTGAAATTTGAAACAGTATTGTCAATGGTTGTAGTGGCAGTCGAATTACTTGCTGGTAGTAGAAACTAGCACCGCGAAATTAATGGAATATTAAAGCAGCTGAGCTATCTAGCAAGCTATTAGTTAGGGAGGGGTGTAGGGGGGGGGGGGGGAGACATGCAAGCAGCCTATCCATTCTAAATTTAAAATGAAGTACATTTTCGCAGTATCTCTTGAAAAACAACCCTTGTTTACCGTTGTCTAACTCCTCCTCATAATGCATCATCATCACATCATCACAATCATCGAAGAACCCTTTCGCACCTCTCTCTCACAGTCTCATCGTCGTCGCATTGAGCAGCTGGAAAGCCGACACTCAACACAGGCAGCAGCGGTGCGCTATCATCATCAGGCTTGCTAGGAAATCCATCGGCTATTTCCGGAGGATCACGGGAGTCTCCCCAGCCCATAGCCGATTCTATTATCACTGTAGTAATAACGACAACTTTCAGCGATTTCCTCCGGTTATTTACAGTATATCAATACGGACCAGTCAGAGTCAGGATTTCAGCTCTCGATTACTACTTAATTTGCTTGGACGTAAAATAAACTCACACGTGCTTCGATGTTCAAATGGTATACTGCCGAAGTGATTATTAACAAATCTCAGGATACCACTGCATTTTTACCTCCAACTCTGCCACTGACCCCCGCATTTGAGCCATCGTTCTGCTGCTGCTGCATCTTCACCATTGCTTGCGTGAGAGGAGGCAATGTTTGCATATCTCCCATCAGATGCACTCGCTTGAGCTTGAGCTTCTGTGCCAATGCTAAGTAGTGTGATATACAGGTGGCCAGCCACGAAGTACCAACGTCACGCGTGCACGCATAGTAGGAGTAACAAGTATTAATTGCGAGTAATTACTCGCTGTAGTTCCAACATGCTACACGAATTTCAATCTATGCTGCTACACCAAAACCAAACAATTAAGTTTTGCCTCCCTCTCCCCTCCCTCCTCCCCCTCGTAATGGGAATGTGCATAATCATATCCTTTGGACGCGACCTTGAAGGTCCTCTGCCTGTTTGCTGACGTCTCCTCCTATGAATATTTGTTATATGAAACGATCAATATTGCCAGTTTTTTTAAGATTGTCCGTCGATGCACAGCGTGCGTAGGGCTAGCTACACCGCCATGCGCAACATCACAAAAGAACGGCTTTTCGCGCTGGAGACGAACTCTGCTTTCTACGACGTAATGAGGCATCGTTTCTTGAAATGATGATGATTATTCTGCGAAGTTAGTTGACCGGTGATCGGGGATGGCTGGTAGAATACCACGCGTCGGCTTGACAGAGAGGCAGCCTCCAGAAGCGCCAATTCGCGTTGGTCGCGCCCTTTAATAATCACCAAAATCACACACACACGTTTACAAATAATATATATATATATATATATATATATATATATATATATATATCCCTAACTCCCCCCCCCCCCCCCCCCTCTCTCTCTCTATACGTATATATATATATATATATATATATATATATCAATATATGTGTGTGTGTGTGTGTGTGTGTCAGTGTCAGTGTGTCAGTGTCAGTGTGTCTCAGTGTGTGTCGCATAGGGATAAAAACTAATATTATGAAGTTATTAGGAACACGTGTAGGCAGCAGATGGTAGGTATAAACAAATGAGTACCGTAGGGAACGTTCACAACCAACGGCGAACGATTGCCCTACAAAACACACCAGAGTGATAATGGTGATGGCTACAAATGAACGTATTCTTGTTGTTTTTGTTGCTTCTGATGATGATGGCTATAGTGGTGTTGGTGGTGGTAGTAATCATGGTAATGATGGAAAAGAGGAGGAAGGTGACCATGGCGACTTCTATTTGTCCTAATGTCAGTAACAATATCAATTTTCACCCCCCTCCTCGCCCAGCTATCACCTTCTCCCTCGATCCAACGACACGGTAGGAGGATAGACTATTAGATAATAGAAGACCGCAGACCGACGAAATCAAAAGTTGAGACGCCATTAGTTTCTTCTACATCATCTGAATAATTCCACTACAAACGTCTATGCTAGTCACGACCGGTCTGTTTCTCCGCGGCTGGAGACTTTGTATGATTTTTCATCCCAGGCAGCCTGGAAATCAAACGTTGAATCTATGAGTTGTGTTGTGTGGCGCCAGGATGGGTAAAGTTGCAGGCTGCGGTCCAGTAGTGTCGTCATTTACATAATTTGCTTGCACGTAAAATAAACTCACACGTGCTTCGATGTTCAAATGGTATACTGCCGAAGTGATTATTACATTAAATTCCCAAAATTCGTTGCGGCCACAGATAGCTTTGCTGGTGTCTACCAATAACACCAAACAACCCTTAAAGCAGCAGCACGCAATATGACCATGATTGGCTACGGCATAGAGTTAAAAGCGCACCAAATATTGGTAGAGAAGCTGCAGTAATTCCCAAGGCTACTCCTTTCCCCAGTATGTTTCTCCGAGTTGGACGCGGGGAAGAAACTGACGGCAACGTCGATGATGACGATGCTGCACAGCGGCGTAGCGATAGCCCCCTCCTCCAAGTAGAAAGGGAATTAGTGGAATAATATTATCAAGCTCACATTCAATCGTTGTACCTGGAGGATAATGATGTCAGATCAACGGTGACATGGGTGAGGAGGAGGAATAAAGCGACGACGGCTGAGCACGTCGTCCAACCGCCTCTCTGAAATGCCATTCGACTCACACGTCGTCGCGTCCAATTTCTTCCACCAACTTCGAAACACAGGCGCAACCACCAGAGAGCACACATTTAAAACGTCAATGTTCGGCAGTATACACAGAAGGAGAGAATGAAGGGGGGGGGGGACTTACGATCGAATAATAATCTTGAAAAGCGTGGTACTGACCTGCCGGGGCGTACTCGTATTCGTGCGTCTAATCGTTCAAATGACTCAGATACTACGTCAATAAATATTGCATGTCGTTTAGACATGCTAGTTTATGTTTCTCCAAATACTCAAATAAATTCTGTCAATTATATCTTAAGCCGATATCATGGTTATTTTTATATCAATGAGTCGATGACTTTTGACGTTTTACTGAAACGCGCTGGGGATTTTAACAATATTCATTATACCCGTGCGCCCTGAAATCGTATGTTGTCGTCATACACATTCATGGGCGGGAACAAGGCGATAAATTAAGGGGGTACTTTAAAACGTCGCATAACGAAATTTAGCGGCCGAGAAATACGTGGGTAGATTTTCCTCCCCTAAATCAAGATATTAAAAGTTGATAATATTGCTATTAATGTAAAAAATATCATTATATTTATATATATTGGGATGCTTAGTGGGATAATAATGATGAAAAAAAGGTACTATAGATTACACAAAAGTCAAAAAAAGAGTATGACAGTATTTTCGCGGGCGGGGAATTAATACGGCAAATTAAAAGCGCGGTTACCAAACATTTTGAAAACTTTTATAGTTCGCTAAAAAATAAAATTAATAATTTGTTGAATTTAACTAAAATATTTCGCTTCCTCTGAGGCACGAAAAAATCGTGAGAGAGAAACGAATTTCTCGGCCGCGTTTATTTTTGATGGCTCGAAACATTTCTACGGGTCTGGGAGTTCTTTCACTTTTTAATTTCTAATATTTATTAATCGGTCCATGTGAATACATTTTAAATGCATAAACGACATGTCTAATGGGAGATATGAGTCATTTTGGTCCTACATTCATACCAGGAAAAAAAAAAAGAAAAAAAATTAACATCTGATACAAGTATTTAACGGGCAAGACTATCTCAGTCGTATTTCTATTGCAGTCGCTTTGTGTTGGAGAAAGGAAAGATTTTCTATTTTTTTAATCGACTATTACTCTAGATATTTTAGACTTGTTTGAGAGGTTTGGATGACATGTCTCTTTCATGTCTCTCGCATAATTCTGTAGAAAATGGCAATCCTCGGTACTAACACAGCCAAACCCGAACTCCGAGTACAGCAAAATCCTCAAAAAGGATAGCATTTTAAGCTATAGTTGATATCTCAGGGATAAATCCAATGTAAATGCCGGGTAAATCTTTTACGAATTCAGACCGGAATGACTTCAAATGATCCCTAAAAAATGAAAAATAATACTGCAATAAGGTAAAATAATTTAATTAAATTAATATTTTGAAATAAATCGGCTCCTCGCACAGCAAATGGGAATTGTAGAACAGAAAAGAGGGCGCATTTAACAAGCATCAGGAACCTTTTTCATTGTCGTCACTAATTTGTTTGCGTACATAGTTTGGACATGGGCAAGAATTAGCAGTGTCGAAGAGAAGACCTGAAAGCTGATTTGTCGACAGATCGATTTGAATCAGTTTGGAGCCAAAAGCCCAAGTTTAGGAAGAGAGGTTGTTGCCCAGAGTCCCGCCCCCTTTCCCACGTATTATCTTGTCTTGTTCTAAATCCAGTGGTTTTAGCATAGTTTAGATTACCCCCCCCTATGAAATAACTTGAGAAGTCCTTTCAATTTGTCCTTATTGCATTCTTCCCCCGCGCTTTCCTCCCCCTTTTCCTGCCGTCTTTCCGGATAGCGGAGGGGTGGGTCGATGCAGCGATTGTATTTGGAACCCAAGAGATAGACTAATAGATATAGGTTGAGCAGTGTGGATTTTTTTAAGATTATTTGTGCAAGTAAACATAAAAAAACAGATATTTGTTCGTGCAGTACTGATAATAATACATTTGTGGAACTGTAATCAGGTTTAATCTTAGCATCAGGGCTCCTTTATTCTTCCGAAACTAAGGGACCAAGTACTCAGATAGAAAATATGGATCAACAACAATTGCAGGAGCAACAAATGCAAGAACAGCAACAATTAGAGCAGCAACAAATGGAGCAGCAGCAGCTACAACAGCAGCAAATACAGCAGCAACAGTTACAGCAGCAACAATTACAGCAACAGCTGCAGCACGAGCAGCAGCTCCAGCATGATCAGCAGCTTCAGCACGAGCAGCAACAGTTGCAGGATCCGCAGCATTTGCAAGATCAGGCCCTAGCTCCTTATGCACCTCCAGAGCAACCACAAGATCAAACTCAGCAACAGTTGCAGACACCGGGTGGCGATACAAAGGAGAATGGGAGTGTCCAACACATGCTCCTCCATGTCCCCGCTGATGCGAAGCCCGGCCAGAAGGTTACGTTCGCTGCTCCAAACGGCGTCTACTACCAGGTTGTAGGATATCGGGTGGAGAGATGGATTCTTTGGTCGGCAAAAAAAACAAATATTTGATTACTGTTAATGAAATCCAGGTAACAGTTCCTGAGGGAGCGAAGCCAGGAACACCTTTTAGAGTCGCTGTCCCAACAGTCAATCCGATGAGCCAATGGGCATACTTCCAGCGAATGGCTGCTCAGCTACAAAGTGCTATGCCCATGCTGCAGCAAATGGCCTTTCAAGGGTAGAATGTCACACGATTTTTTTTTTTTAAACTTGTTATCTGACTTGTGCTATTTATCGAATGATCGTTAGTGCTGGAGGGCAGACACAGCCTACTACTGGATCGGTAATCAACTTGCATATAACATTTGGAAATCATAGTGATAGAGGTCGACCAAAAATATATTTACATCTCATTAATTAGGCCCCGATCATGGGAGTTCGCCGACCTCGCAAGACAAGAAAAGACAAAGTAACCATTTAATATCTTAGAAAATTGCGTAGTATTCTCATTTTTATGGTTAAAAGGGGAAATCTCGAGGTCCATACCGTATTCGAAGTGAAAGACTTTATGCCGAGCTCGCAGCTCAGGAGGGCGTGATCCCTCAAGGAGGTACTTCTATCTGACGATTAGAATTTGGAATCCCAGCACTGAACAAATGCTTCCCCACCTATAAACTAGGACCTCCCCAAAAGAGACAGAGAACTGAACTAGATTACGAACAGCAAGAAATGCAGCACCATCAGGTTTGTATTTTGTAGCCAACTTAACAGTATCAAAAAAATAGACTATCATTATGATTAATTTCTCCCCAAATACTTTGCCCACCCTACCCCGCAGTATCAGGCAACTGATATTCCTCCAGTACCACCTGTGCCGCAAGTCCCACAACAAGATATGCATCATTATCAGCAGTAAGAGGGGAGTCTAGGAAGGCGTCAAAATGACGTCCGTTCCGCCCGTTATTTTCTCAAGAGAAACTTAAGTTATCAGGGGCCGCACAAAGTGCCCAACGGTGACGGAAGTGACTGTATTAGTTCAAGTTCTTCGAAAAAATATTCTAGGTGTATGTAGAGAAGCGTATGTATGAAGAATGTTGTGTCCCCAATGTACCAATTTTTAGTAAGATGGCATCCACGTCGGTGTATTCTTTGAAGTTGTGTTTGGCTTGCTACTCTTCTATTACTACAAAAATTGAGGGAAAGTACATGTAATCGCAATTGATTGCGCTCGTCCACACACACACACACACGCATGTATCGATCGCATCGCGTCACAGCTATGGTACGGTGCGCGCGCGTGGCTACATTGCGATTAATATTACCACCGAACTTTGGCGGCGTTGTGGTGTTGCGATCCGCCGGGAAAGCACTACGATAGGCTTTGCAGATGCACACAATGTGGGAATGTTGCGATGAAATGGCTAGACGCACTGCGCACTGCTAACCATTGCTAGCTATAGCTATATAGCTATAGCATTCATACTACTTCGCATTCGATTCTGCATGCATTGCTGCTAGCTAGCGATGCATGGAGATATTGTTGGCGCGACGATCGACGGCGCGTGTGCAAGCGTAGCCGAATAAGCACAGCACAGCTAGAGAATAAGCTAGAAGGCCTAGCTAGCCAGCGCTAGTATACTAGCGCATGATGTACGTCGATCCATCATGCGACGATGTGCAATGCTAGAATGGGCACTCTGCCATGTGCATGCATTGGCCATGCTAGCATGTGTGCATAGCAGCAGTTTGCTCTAGTGCTAGCAATGTGTCAATGCACATAGCGCACACACATGCACACAACTTTGCGCATGGACCTTTTTCTGTCTAGTCTGTGTCACGTGCTAGCTACAAAGCACGTGTGAGTGTACGTATGTATACATATGTGTACGCACCCTATCGTTACCTAGCTGGGCCTGTCTTATTAGATGTCACGCTACACGTCGCGGCTAGATAGCAGATAGGCTAGGTGCGTGAGTATTCATCGCAATAAGGGCGTACGTGCACTTCGCACTCACGCAGTATGATAGACATGCAATACACTATATTGTGTATTGCTGTGTCTATTATCAGTTTGTCTAGAACCAGTAATGGCGCCGCATGCTACGTGTACAAGGCCGCTGTGGCCAACGTATGTAGTGCGATCGCAAACATTATTCTAAACCGAATCGTTCTAGCCATATATAGGTATTCAATCATGCTAACTATGTCTTGATGTTAAGCTTTGACTAATAACGACGAAGGGCCATGTGTATTGCTTGTGATAACGTGCAGCTAGAGGCCCTTATCTTCCTCCTCCTCCTCCTCCTCCTCCTCCTCCTCCTCCTCCTTCCCAAGCAAGGAATATGGTTTCGTAACGGACCTTCGTTTACTTGACACTGTCTTTGATGATGATGATGATGATGATGATGATGATGATGGTGAAGACGGTGCTTTGATGAAGCTGCGATCAGAATTGTGTTCTCCTCCTCCTCCTTCTCCCGGCGTCCATTTCCCATTGTCTTGAGATTTCTCTTGTATCGATTTCTGTCCAAAATACAACTAATGAAACAGCTTTAATGTTTCTCTGAGAATGATGCTATCGACAGGGAAAGCTATGCTGTTCCTCAGCTACCACTGCAGCTGCCATAAGTACTTATTCCTCTCATACTACACCATCCATGTCCACGAAAGAAATGCACAATCGTGATGGTACAGTTTTCTACAAAGTTATTTTTTGCTGCAAAAAATCGGCGAGGTCTTTTCGCAGCGCGACAAATGTTATCGTCGTACTGCTCATATCAGATTAGGGATGATTTTTGAGACCACGCACACTCACGAAAACTACTGCCCCACCTCAAGATCGAAGACGCGTATACGCAGCTTCTTTACCATGGCCTTCAGTACGATGTTTTCTCTTTGTAGGAACTGACCCAAGCAAGTACGCGTGGTATCAGCGAGATGTGAGTATATATTTGGTCCCATCCACCAACGATCTATATGTACTCTCCCACTCTCTCTTTCTCTCTCTTAAAATATATATATATATATATATATATATATATATATTATAAATATACATATATCACAACTACTTCAATGTCCTAATGTAGTGTGCATAACATTGCACACGGGACCTACCTCTTTCTCAGCTTCAAGCATTCGCTGCTGTTCCCCTTGCTGCTGCTTACTACGCAGCTCATCAGCACGACTCGGAGTCAGTGCATCATCGTCGCCATTGGATGTGCAATCATCCTCTTCGCTTGATGGCGGCGAAGGTTCCTGCCTCCCTGCAATCACATCGTCGAGAGAGAGACGAGGAACGGGAGAGGGAGGTGAGAGGGAGGGGGGAGAGGTGTGGGTGGGAGCCATACTCCCCTGTTCGTCGCCGTCAGTCGAGTCGTCGTTGGAGAGATACGGGGAGAGAAAGATGGCAGCTGCATCTGAAGGAGACATTCGATCGGCCGGAGGGAGGGGGGGGAGAGAAAGCGCGCTGACGCCATCATCCTCTTCCTCTCGAGGGTCGGTCTCCACGTTGACTACTGAGTCCACAACTGCCTGTTATTACCATAACAGCACACACAGAACGGCACAGCACACGTAATATCTCTGTCATTATCCCTTGCAGCAGCAGCAGCAGCAGCAACAACAAGTCTCAGTATGAGCGACCGACCCCGCCAAAGAACTTATCGAAGATCAGCACATCCTCAGGGCTCGGAGTATGGCCAGCACTGGAAGAAACACAGTTGCAATCAATCCCAGTTGTCAGCAGCAATGCCAGCGCAAACAGTGCTAGTACGAGCACGGGCAAGATTATTTCGCCGAGTAACATGGATTGTAGGCCGTCAGATACGATAGAAAACAGCAGCTGTTTCTCACGCCGCGCTATTATCGTACTTTCCGGGAATTTCAAGTAGGAATGCGAACACGAGTGCGTGGCTAGTTCTCGCACCATTCTTATAGTGGTGATTGTAAGCGCATTTTGCTTTTTATTTTGTGTGACTCATACTCGTATAGTGTGTGTATATATTGCTTCCAGCCACCTTGTTTCTGGCAGAAACTTGAGTCTTTGAGTGTAATCAATGCTCATCGGAGGAGCAATAGAGTCCGGCGTGGTTCCTGACTCCTCCCATGTTCCCTCTCCCTTGCCTTCGAGCTCGAGGAATCTCCGTCGTAGCGGTTGGGGGTGGGACCGACCTCCGATGACGGAAATCGATGATGATGAGGATTCCTTGGCAAAGGGAGGGGGGCTGGCGAGTGGAAATGCCGTGGTCGCAGCTAGATTTCCTATCGTTGGTAGCGCATCTCCGCTCGCTGCCCTTCGCTCGCTACTCTGAAAGCACAGAGTCTTGGCATTATTGTTGGGTGCAGTAGGTTATATTTAAATGCGTGCAGTGATGTTGTCGTTATCGATATGCGACAGTGTCATCATCATTCATCATTATCGTTATCATCCTTTTCAGGCACTGTCACCATTATTGGGAATCTCTCCGTTGCATTTACTAATCCGCCCTTTTCTCTTTCCCTTATCGTGGCCTCCTCTACCGCCTCCTCCTCCTCCTCCTCCTCCTACCCCCTTTCCTCAAGTTATGTTCCACACCTTTAACATCTCTTCCGTAGCTATAAATATCTCTCTTGCCCGCGTTGTATCATCCAGAATTGATTTCACTGAACACAGATGATCAACATAGAACAGTATTGCAAAGTCATCGGTATGTTCCATCCCAACTACCAGTCAGTACATTCACACCTCTCATCATCATCATCATCATCATCATCATCCGTTTTTGCCGCATACATACCCTGTCGTTGCCAGGCTACAAGGGTCTTTCGTGTATCTGCTGCCATTTCTCCATCTTCTTCCGCCTCCTCGTCGGCGTGGTTGTTGTTGTTTTCGCAGATTGCAGTATTGTTGGAGCGGTTATCTTTCTTCATTTTCATCATTCCGCTGTTCCCTCCCCCCCCCCCTCCCTCCTCCCCTATCGACCTCAATTTGTGAGATATTACAGTGTAGAGTATTAAGGGGCTGGTGGCAGGACCTGTCTCCTTCTGCAGAGAAACACCAAACACACAGCCATTCAAAATCACCAACAATAACACTTGTATTGATATCTGGGACTCTTTGAGTATTTACTATGGGAGAGTCACTCATGCTGCGTGTGCTCGATGCTCTTCCACTAATTGTTTTCAAAATATCTCCGCAGAAAGTCTAAGTTGGAGCTTCAGTGCCGTCATCATTATCATCATCAGTATCATCATCATCATCAGCATCATTATCATCACCATTATCCTCGTTGTTGTTGTTGGTGGTGTTTGCGTGGGCTCCTGTAATAGTACCTTGCCGTCGTCCGTTTCAAAGAAGAGTTTGTTAAAATCCATCTCTTCACCGCTGCTAGACGATTGCTCCAACAAGCGATCTTTGATGTTAGAGTCATCGTATCGTTGTTAAGTTGCAGACTAATCGTGATAACCACAGAATACAGAGGAATAGACACTCTCCCTCTCTCTCTCTCTCTCTCTCTCTCTCCTCTCGTTAATACACACACACACACACACGTATAATATATATTAATATATATATATATATATATCGTCATCATCACCACCCTTTTCTGTGTATGTGCGTGCATGCATGTGCGTGTGTGATATGTCTCACACCAACCGAGAAGATCCAAGCCCTCATTCATAATCAACAGCATCGACTTCTTGCTGAGAACGACAACAAAAAGAATAAATGTGAAAAGAATGGCAATGACTGCAGCAGTTGCAGCAATATCACAATCCTCTTCATCACCAGCCAAACACTACTACTACTACTACTACTACCACCACTACCACTACTACATCTACCTCAGGTCGGACATTGGCCCGATGCTCCCCGACACCTCGTCTTTCGGCACAAAATAGGCGGTGAATGTCCTATCAAGCTAATAACACCAGAGTCAGGAGGAAGGACAAGTAGCTTACACGTGTGTGTGTGGAGAAGAAGAAGAAGAAGAAGAAGAAGAAGAAGAATGCACACGACGGGCATATTAAATTGTCAATATTCAATTATTTGGTATTCTTTCGATTTCTCTCCCTCTCTTTCTCTCTCTCTCGCTCTCCCTCTCTCTCCCTCCGTTTCCCTATGATTTATTCACCCGTAAAATCGTGACTGTATGTGTGTATGTGTGTGTGTGTGTGTGTGTGTGTGTGTGTGTGTGTATGTGTGTGTGTGTGTGTGAGCGTTAACCTCCTCCTGCAAAGCATCCCATTTTTCCTTATTTCGTGAAATTTCCAGCTTCTGTGGCGTCCCCACCCCCCCCAATGGAAAGCAGTTGTTGGAATTTGAAGTACAATCAGAAGAAGGAGGAGGAAGAGAAAAGCAGCAGTTAGAGGCATCATCATAACAAACATACACCATAGCAAAACTATGGGGGATAAGAACGAAACCATTGGCCGTTTGGTCGTCATGGCCAACCACGTACAACTTCGCCGGCAAAACTTTAAACTTGTTTCCATGGTTTGCATATTCAAAATCTCCTCACATACGGTGATGATGATGGATGGTAGCTACTCGCCATTACAAGACACACACAAACACACACACACACGCACGCACACACACACAAATACATGCACATAATATAAAAAATATATCATATTATTGTATTGTGTAGGGTTCAAACCTCCTGTGCATCACGTATCGTCCATCCGCTTTCCAGAGCTTCCTCAGAGAAATTGAATTCGTTCCCAGGAGAAAGATTCGAGCCTACACGAATTACTGACTGTTATTGTTCGCCGCACGCACTGATACCTATCATGTTGGAACCCCCCAAGATTCTAGGAAAGGGTTATTAGTATGATGATGGCGTTTCGATGGTGTACCCTCAAATGCACGCATCAGCCTATCTCCCACTATATTGATAGCCTTTTCGATAGGTGTTCCTGCAACAACAACAACAACAACAACAACAACAACAACAACAACACAACGATAAAGGAGAAGATGGAGCAGGGGCGGGAAGGATGGAGGATGGGATCAATATATCCGCCTTTTACAACTCACTTTCGAGGCACCCCCCCCCCCGCCCCTAACCCTCTCTTATCACATGCACGCACGCACACACACACCTCGCACTTCATGTGTCTCCTCTTCAAGCCACAGCAAGAAGTCAAATGGTAAGCTCTCCAAGGCCTTTGCCATCTCCATCTCAATTTTTGTTTCATTGGCCTCGGCAAACAAGCAGAGAGGAGCGAGAGCAATGAAGGCATCTTTGTAGCTCTTAATTGTTGCAGGATCTCGCGGCTGGGAAGGACTGATGTTACTGAAATCTGGTAGGGGATGTATCCCGCACACACACAATATATATATATATATATATATATATATATATATATATAATATTTTTTCAAATGTGTGTGAGCGTGTGTGATATGTATATAGACGCAACTGTTCTTAAATCAATCTCGTACCTGGATCACCCCTAGGCTCTGCCACTCGCATCATCTTTTTATCTCTTCCCGATATGGGCGTCGTGCTGGATACAGCATCGAAAAGTAAGTGAAACAGCAGCAGGCAGGGGGGAAGAAGGAGTGGTGGGATGATTTTTGTGTACTGCTTGTTTCTGCTTATGCCGGCTCACCTTTTCTCCCTCTCTTCGACCTCTAGTCCTTTCTTATAGAGGGGATCGGGAAACGACAACCTATTGTCGCTAAATACGCGACCACCATCCTCCGAAAAGCGAATAGGCAGCTGAGACTCGAGCCGTATTATCAGTTCTATAGACAACAACATTGGCCACATTGCCTTATGTGGTGAATGATACATGCTCCGAGTTGTGCATGAAAAGGAAACGAAGAAATCACTCGACCTTCGAATCCTTCTTTTAGATCGGATGTATCTTTGTCCCTTCCCGTGTTTGCGTCGCCCCGGCTTGCTACCCTCCCCGCCCTCCTTTGGAAAAACTCTCCCCTCCTATACAGTGCTCTGCTCAAGGGCAGGCGAAGGCGTCCATAGGAGGCCCGATAAGTCGTAACGGATGCAGAAGGCAGAAGGCAGAGGAGAACCGCAAGGCAGAATCGAGAGGGGAGGCGGAGGGTGTCAGCCATTATCGCACATCTTCATGTGAATTCTGTGCCCACATTCGGGCTGCCACAAAGCGATGAGATTAAGGAACAGCGACAATAAAAGGTATTATGTCGCTCTCTAAAAATATCATGCAAATTATCAATTGCATAGAAAATCAACGCCAAAGGCTACCGCTTGGAAGAAATGGCCTACGATTATCTCGAATTCATGGCTACCACGTATTTCAAAACGACGGATTTTCCACGGAAATTTCAACGGCAAGCGTGAAAATACCCACGATTCGATGATTTCCTCTTGAGGCGAAACTTCTTTTTCGCCTTGATTCTTTTCTGATTTGAGCCTGCGACAATGACATTATGGCGATTTCTATTTCCTGGTGGCAGTAGCCAGAGGAAATCCAGACGTAATCGTGGAGGGGTTTTCCACCAGTAAAACCCCTGCCGATTATTAAAAAAAATGCCGATATATCCATGTCGCAGGTAAATATGGACCTTGATTTACATCATTACCTGCGAGTTGGCAGGGCTTTTTTATTTCTGGAAGTACAACTTGCACTGTACCCCACCCCTGTTCGCCAGCGCAGCGACGCCGCAGGGGAGAGAGTGCAGGGTCCACGGGCACAAGGGGGGGGGCATTATTTAATCATTCTAGTTGAATTATTTCAACCCGAATCATGCATTGCCCCCCTGATTGTATATGTGACCCGTAAGCGATCCTTGCACGTCCGCAAACCCCCTGCTTTCGATCGATTTCCCTTTGCTATGTAGCTTTGGATGACGTCCTCCTCAAAACCGAGGAGGCTATCCGAACGCAGTTTTGAAAATACCGGAATTCCGTATTGTACATGCTTCGACGCCCGCTACGTTTTCCCATGCGCTCGGTTTTAAAAAAGATGAATTCTAACTTGTACATCCAACATGGGACAGGCCAAAATGAGAAAGAGCGCCATGCGACTAGCAACGCTTCGGCGAATTGCGAGGAGAAACAGAGGGGGCATTAATAGGAGGGGACGAGCAGACGTCCGACTTGTCTCGTCATCAGCCTCAAAAGGTACTAACGACAGTGAGTGCTTGCTAGTCTTTCTCGTTGTGTTAGTCCACTGTTGTTTCGAGTGGTTCCTTGGCAGCTACCTCTTTCTATTCTCGCTCCACCACTCAGATGGCGAATATCTATTTTTTGCTGGGTTGACCTTTGTTGTGAATGCCGTTTTCGTAGGATTTATAGTAAAGAGGAAGCAATCTTCCATACAGACACAGATCGTCAATAATACAAGGGCCTTGTCTACACACGCTGAGGCCAAGGCAGAAGAGGTATGGAGATTGTTCGTCACAACAGTAAAAAAATCTATATAGATATAAGTATACATATATTGCTATACATATATGGTATTTGTTGCGTGACATAAGTGATATGGAGCATGTAGATGCGTCTAGGAAACATTCACGAGACGATAGCGACCCACTATAATTCAAAAATGATGTTCGGTTTAAGGCCCAACAGGAGGGAGTCTCCGGGCCGTCGTACGGAACGCAAGCGATTTTGGAGACTTTCGCCTCTTGCAAAGCTCAAGGACGACCCGCCTTCGTCGCGTACACCACCATCGGTCAGTCATCACCTCCTAATACGATTTAGCTGCTGATGCTGCTGCTCATCCTTGAAATTAACCTTCCCCCCACCCTCAGGGTATCCGACCGAGAAGGAAACCTTGGACGTTATGCACGGCCTTGTGAAAGGAGGAGCGGATATCATCGAGCTGGGGGTGAGTGAGTGGATCAGTGAATAAACGCGTAACAGCAGCCGGCAGCAGCAAGCAAAAGCAAAACAGTGTTACCCCTCTTCTATCCACCATCATGATGTTATTCTACTGGTGTATTGATGATGCTGATGCTGATGATGATGGTGTTGTTTTGACCGATGTGGAAGCAAGGGAACTTTTTTTGTGGTGTAGCATGCACGTGAGTGAATGAATGGTGAGGCGGCGGCCGAAGAAGCTACGTGCTTGTTGGGGGAAAGGATATGTAGTACTCATTTATTTTCGCTATACATGTGTTGCGGTGCTTCTTCTACTTCTTCTTCTTCTTCTTCTTCCTCTTTGAAGGTGCCGTTCACTGATCCATTGGCTGACGGGCCTACAATTCAAACGTAACAGAGAGAGAGAGAGAGAGAGAGAGAGAGAGATATCATGATGATCGTTTTGAGCTGGTAGAAAGGATGACAATGGCGGTGATGGTGATGGTGATGATGATGATAGCAGTGATGAAAGTGATGAGGATGAGGATGAGGATGCGGATGCGGATGATAATAGAAGCATCATACGAATAGTATCTTTTTTAAGACAGACAGCTGCTGGCTTTATTTTTACAATATATATATATATATATATATATATATTATATTTGTACATAGCATATTTATTTACTACAATACACTTAGGTCAAACCAAGTTGCCTTAGATAACGGCATCATCTCCATAGATCAGTGCCTCTCAGTAGTAAAGAAAGCAAGAGCCGAGGTAGAATCATGCTGCTGCTCCTGACGATAATATACAGTGTGTATCATCATCATCGTCATCAATTATGATTATTTCTATCACCCCCCCCCCCCCCCCCCTTCCCCGGTCAGGGAATCACCGTGCCATTGGTCTTGATGGGGTACTACAACCCCTTCCTCATGTACGGCGAGCAGCGTTTGATGGAAGCTGTGAGAGAAGCAGGTGGAGACGTAATGAAGGCCAAAGAAAACAGAGAGGCGGGGGGAGGGAGGGGGAGGATGATAGCATAGCTATGATGATTGGGGAATAGTTACGATTGTGGAAGATAGTTACGACGAGAATGCTGAGGAAGAAGACCGCGATATGAGATTATGATGATGATAATGAAGATTATGATGTAGCATAGAGAAAATGGAGATTTGCCAAACGGCAATCGAATCATTTCACCTGTAAAAAAAATGCTAGAATCAAAGGAACCTATTTGCACCGCTCTCATACGCGATTTGCGGTGATTGGTATAATAGGGGCGGACGGGTTCATAGTCGTTGATTTGCCACCGGAAGAAGCTGCTGTAATAACACCCATCCAAAATCAATATTATTAGTGTGCGCGCGCGCGCGCGTGTGTGTGTGTGTGTGTGTGCCAGTGTAGATTAGTGCTGTTGAACAGGAGATGAGCTTGTGAGAAAACACAGAAGAGCATGAATAATGAATATTGTTCCGCCACAATAATACCGGTTGGTTGCTTGATTGCTTTCACGTCGTACGTCTTCATGACACTGCCTTTAATAGTCCCAAATCGTTAGCATAGCTTGTTTGAATTGCTTTTTCACGTTCTTTCCGTCAACCTTACCCCCCCCCCCCCCCCCCCCTCTTTGAATATGTAGTCATTCAAACGATCTGCATCTTCTGAAGGGCTATCTTACATTCCGCTTATTGCTCCAGTACGTAGTAGTTTTGTTGTAGTTGTTGTCGATGTTGTGTATATGTATGTGTGTTTGGAAGATATTATTGCAATGGAAAAGGGGGGGGTTGGGGCATCTTGATGTTTAATTAAATTTGGGTGTGTTCAGAATCGTGATGTGCGATTCATATTTGATACTTACCTCGAGGAGAAGAAGAAGAGGAAGAAG
This sequence comes from Bigelowiella natans CCMP2755, assembly GCA_000320545.1. Taxonomy (NCBI): domain Eukaryota; phylum Cercozoa; class Chlorarachniophyceae; genus Bigelowiella; species Bigelowiella natans. Next base: position 904 of record ADNK01002685.1, on the reverse strand, counting down.
CATGCACACACACACACACACACACACACACACACATACACATACTTCATAGCTGTTTCTTGCTGCGCCGTTCTCGCTCTTAGCATCGTCGTCCCCCCCCTCAATTCTCTGCATTCACGCCGCACAACAACTACTACTACTACTACTACTACTACTACTACTAATATCCAGACGACTACTGAGGACAGAGTTCGTGTCCTTCTGAGTCATGCGGATTCGTTTGTGTACGCTGTAGCCCTTACCGGAGTTACAGGTGTATATCTCTTACTGCTACTACTTTGTTTAGTGTGTGTGTGTGTGTGTGTGTGTGTGTGTGTTTGGGGGGGGGGGGTGTCGTTTTTGTGGGGGAAATCCCCTGATCAACTTTCAGACAATTGCTGAAGGTACCATACGGGGGGGAAGGGGGCGTGTTTTTTTGTGTTTCCAACGCGACCCCATTCTTGACCCTGCCTATATCCTCCCCTATTTGTCATTTGGAGAGAACGCAACTGGAAGGGCTGTGAAAATCGAGACCTGCTTGCTCGAATAACTCATTATTACTTCCCCAAAGAACACACATCTTCCTGAGGATGGATTGGTTGACAATAAGAACTCGACTCAAGATACTGGTGATTATACTGGTGACGATGACTTGGGAGAAGCGAGGCGCCCACTTCCAGGGGAATGGCGACAGTTAGGAAGTGTCATCGTATCTAGGTAAAAGTGCTAAATGTAGCAGTAGCCGTACAAGTAGGGCAGGGATGAGGAGAGCCAATAGGAATGAAATATTTGTGTATCATTGTCCCGAGATCTTGACTGTTCCTTTCGATGCTGGTGAGAAAAGAGGAAGATACTATTGCTACTACTGCTATCTAAAGTTTCTTCAACTCTCAAACATTATTATGTATTTTACTGTGTGTGCTTG
>ADNK01002686.1:0-21305 GCA_000320545.1 Bigelowiella natans CCMP2755 | reverse complement strand
CCCCCTCTCTCTTCGTCTCCGCCCCCCCGTCCTGTCTCTGTGTGTGTGTGTGTGTGTGTGTGTGTGTGTATGTGTGTGTTTGCACTTATGTGTCTATATGTGTGCTGCAATCGTGCAATATAGGCCACAGAGTCGATGGTCGGCTGCTGCGTGTGCAGATGATAAAACCAACCAAGGTTGCTGTACCATTTTCAGCTCCAATGCAGTGCTAGCCTACTCACCAAAGAAGAACGGGGAGAAAGAGAAGATCCCTCTGAATTACCTTCTTTTAAGATTCATACTTGATGATCTGCTCTTTATCCTCATCAGCATGTTTTGGCTTTTAATCTCTCGCCTCATGTCGATGAGAAACGGTAAGCATAGTACATATGTTGAACCCCCCGCCCTCCCCCCCCCGTTCCAAAATTAAAAAAAAAAACTCTCACGAATCTCATACCGTAATGGTTAGAGAAATGTTTGCCTGCATAGATGATTTCCAATGAAGGACCTCGAAGTATACATCCCTTCCTCTTGAATGATGCGCCTTTTCCTTTGCCCTCTTGCTATTGCATTCTAAAGGTTGCGGTCATTCTTCGGATCGTGTGGCCAGGTGCGAGAAATAAACGACGAATGAGTGCCTTTGAATTGGGGTTTTGAGTAGCCAAATCGCTGATTATCATGATGAGGGTGGAGAACTCAAGTCTCTGCTGTCTTCCAATAGTCATTCCTTCAGTGTGTGTTTTAACATTTGTTTGGCCAAATTTTGACCGGCGTTGTAAAGTAGAGAGAAGGAGATTTCTCCTCGCTCTGCGTTCATTATATATGATGTCATTGAGTGCATTGTATACGATTCGAACAACTTTTGCTCCTCGATTGCATCCACTAGCAACGCCGAAGTTATCACTGAATTCTACAAGAATCTCCAGCTATAAGGCATTGCCCTCATCTACTTCGTTTGCTATTGCGTTTGATCTTCGCAAGGTTTGGAGCGTGAGCTGGATTAAAGAGAGAGGCAATTGGACGGGGAATGCCGTGATCGAGTTCTCGAATACAGACGAAGCCTACAAGGTAGCGACGAAATCATAGAGACTCCAAAATACCATTTAATGCCTCCGATAAATTCTCCTCAGTAGTAGCAGCTAATAGAGCGGTGGTATAGTAATCCCCTTTTGTTTTCGATGAAACACCTTTGCATTTATCATATACTCGTTGCCGATTAAAGCTGCTGAATCTGGCGAGATCTGTATCATCATTGTGTTTTTGGGGGGGCTGGTTGCACGTACACCCTCCCCAGACCCCAAAGACGGTGCCAAAATAGATACTTTGATAGGCCGTTATGGATAAGTTTGGAGCTGTCCTTGCGGGGAAAGTCATGCGCTTGGAGCTGATGAGATTGCCTAGGCTCTCGGTTGGCACTTGCAGCACCAGCATAGAATCAATATATACATATTTATATATATATATATATATATATATATGTGTGTGTGTGTGTGTGTGTGTGTGTGTGTATGCTCGTATTTTCGTTTTGCTACAAAGAGCCTTTCACTGGGCTGCTGATAGCCTGAATCCGAGAGTAGATTTTTACTCTTCTCCCACCCGTATTATATCGATATAGTCTTCTCGGCGAGAAGGAAGCTGCTCTGATGACCGTTGTTATTATGCGTCTCTGTGATATATATATAATAGGAGGAGCGCCGAGTGTCTAATGCGACGAGCATCATCGTAGGAAATCTACCAAAGGGCACCACTGAAGAAGAGATTAGAAGAGCGTTTGATAGAAACAGCTCTCAGGGATGTATTAGGTAGGAAACGTACAGAAGATTGTTCTGCTGTCACCATTACCCCACCTCTTTTTTCAAATGATTACGTAAAACGAATTTCACCCTTATCATTCGAGAGTGAACGGGGCGTTTATTTGAATAAAAAGGAAATTCTTGTTTCCACACACGTAAGATCCACGCAGCATCTTCTTCCATCATCAGCCTTATGCGAGGTGGACGCGCGTGAGACATCTACTGATCTCTCACATATTTTTGCATGCATCCATGATCATCGTCATCGTCATCATCATCATCATCACAACAACAGGGGAGTTACGATGATGCAGAAGTACACACAGGTAAAAAGAAGTAGCAGGGAGTGGGGAGAGGCAATGGATATCATATAGATCAACCTAAAATTTTTGCTTCGCCTTCCATCGCCTTCGTAGGAACAAGGCAGCACGATGGCTGTTGTGGACTTTGATCAAACCGAAACGCTTGTCTCAACGCTGCAAGAGAAGTTAACGGTAGTGCGCTTTATTTAGATATTACGCGCCGTTTCCTGTGCCAATTTCGAACGCACGCTCACGTGTGAGCCTCGTGCTCTTATCTTCCAGAAACGGATTCGCTTCGGCTCTCGGAATGCTCGCGTGGCGGTAGGCCATCCGAGCCTGAACGTGTGGATCTTCAACATCTCCGAAGACATAACACAGGCGGAGCTTATGGGGTTCCTCAACCGATCAGGGGTGATGAGCGTGTGTTATTTGATGATGGGGGCGGGGGCGGGGGAGGGGTTAGGGAGGTGGTGTATTCATTGTGTAAGTGTAAGAGAGAGAGAGTGTGTGTGTGTAATAAGACATACATTTCCTCCCCCCCCACCCCCCCTCCCTCTCTATGTGCGTATTGTGTGTGTGCGTGTGTGTGTGTGTGTGCGTTCTTGTCTGCGTGCGTATGAATGCTGTCAGGCTGTGGCATCGATGGAGATGAAAGAACTTAATGGCACTCGAAAATTGGCAGCTAGGTTGTAAAATACATATCCGAATAAAAACAGGATATATTCCCATTCCCTCCGCTCTGTTGCACGTGCAAATGGGGATTAGCATTCATCGAGTATCATCTTTTACTAGCGTAATGTTTTATTGACATATACATATTTAGATACTCGTTTTTGCCTTATTGTTTATTCGTTCTTCGTCTCTTTGCTACTTGCCATTGTACTATATTTACCCTATGATTCTTCCACTGTTTTCCTTTGCCACGCTTGGGCCACCCCCCTCCCCACCTCTTCCCTTCCTCTCCCCCCCCTCCTAATAGAGCCATGATGACGGATATTCGAGGAGCAGTCCGTGTTGTTAATCGCTGCGGTGTGTATCTTCGCAATTCGAAGCTACAAATCGATTTCGCCAGACCCCGGTTGCTCCCCCATTACTACTCTCAGCCAAGGAGAAGAGAGGCGCAACTGCCTCTTCCTGCGCTATGGTAGTGCACGAAATCGGATGTTCAGATTGATATGTATGGTAGATGATATTCCCTATAGACGCGAAGGATGATCTTATAGCCGATTACTGTCTTCTCACACGCGTAGTATCGCTGGCATGAACATCAATACAATCTTCATTATCTTAAAGGACGAAGATGCTAGGACGGAAGGAGAGGGTAAACATTGGCTACTCGAAATCGCAACTGCGGCAACCGGTAGTAGTAGCAACACCGATGGACAGCACTACTATGCTTCTGCATCGTACACAGCTACTTCACTCTCTTCCAATAGAAATGCGAAACTTCATCATCATATTTGTGTTGTCGCCCGATGTTGTAGGATTTGTCTGGTCCTGAGTGGAACTTCACTGTGGGCATATCCTCCCCACGGCGCACATCAATGGCAACGAAGAGGAACAGAACAAGAGGTGTGTGATGGACTCGTCCTTCTTCGCTGCTATCATCATCATCATCATCATCATCATCATCATCATTATCGTCGATGCTATGATTCCCATGATTCATTATTATTATTATTGGTATTTTCAGTGCGATCCGACGATTCCCCAAAACCAAAGCGCGTGTACGACACTTTCAGAAAAAAAATCAGAAGTCTCACACCAAGCACAGGATCTGAAGCTACAGAGGATTTCGATGATGTACTAAATAAGATGGAGGATGGCAACAGCAACAGCAAAGACAATCGAGGCTCTGAAGTTAGCAGACTAGAAAGATCGGTTGTCGTTTCGGATAGAGGAGCAGATGGCCTCGAGAAACCCGTCATCGAAATCCTTCCCTAGAAGATTTTGTTGCACAATGAATGGCTTTACGAATCTATTATTTATGCTAGTTAGCTTCCATATTTCATTGATACATGTGTGTTGTACATGTACACATGTTGTAAGAAGCTACCATGCGACACGATGCAGTCTAACAACACATCATGCTGTGCAATTCGAGCAAATCGCATGCATTTTGCCACTTGCCCCTGACACATGTGTGTGTTTGTTGTGTGCTAGTGTAGTATGATGCTAGCATGTCCGATCACGTCTGAGCATCCGATGTCGTCGTGCAAGCAACACGTGTCCACCCATCACCACCTGACTGTGAGTTCTGTGCGTCAGTGACAACATGCTGCTTGATGCGAAGGCATGCACAGGCCATGATGGACACAGCAATATCACACATTTGAATGTGATTTGATGTGTAGCAATCATTTTTCCTGCAATGTTTGCAATGACAAAAAAAAATGGGAGGACGGGTTTCACCACTGAACATGTTTTCGACAACCAAACGTCCAATGAAACTAGCCAATCTAGCAATGCTTGCAATTCGATCGCGTCGCTAGGACCAAACTGGCACAAGCTGGCAAGCTGGCAAGTCTGGAAGTCCAGAAGTGGCGGCAAAAGCTGGAAAGGATGAGGTTCGCTCAAGCAGGCCAGCGGGTGACGGGCAGCACTGTGCACATTGTTCGTGCGTAGCGCCGCGAGCTCACGTCGTGTTCGTGCGAATGCGCGGTTTTCGAATCTTCCTTCCCACGCAACACACGCCTGCGATCGCAACGATCGACACGTGCCAATTGTTTTGGCAGTCCAGATGCCAGAATTCACGTGTGGAAACAAGCGTGGCCACACCTTCATCTTTCTGGCTTTGCTTCTTGTTTCACTTTTTCCCAGATTTTCACGAAGCCTTCATGTGATGAGATTCCTTTGGGGTCATGCACGTGCTCACAGTGGCAGATTTTTCAATGGTGGGGAGGGTGCAGTTGTGGCAATGAACAATGAACAATGAACAAAGCGTCATCAAATCTGCATGCGCCAGAACCACATGGGAGACAGGCATTTGCACGTGGCACGTGGCGCAAGATTCAAGATTCAATGAACAATGAACAATGAACAATGAACAAAGCGTTGATCAAAAACCACACGCGCCAGAACCACATGGGAGACAGGCATTTGCACGCAGCAGAGCCTCAACAACACTCGTTCAAGATTCGTGTTCATCGACCAGCTCTCTTTTTCCCCGAGATTGATGAATGAATCTCCGGACACTGACGGGCCTCAAACGAGAGCATCGCATGCCGAAGTTTTTTCAGGGAAAATCCCTGCAGTTGTGGGAACCGAATTGTTTTTTTTCTGGCTTTTCCTTCTTGGGATCTACGAGCACTCTCCGTTCACACAGATGCCAATGAACAATGAACAATGAACAAAGCGTTGATCAAAAACCACATGCGCCAGAACCACGTAGGAGACAGGCATTTGCACGCAGCAGAGCCTCAACAACACTCGTTGCAAGGACATGCCAGCTCGAACAATGAACAATGAACAATGAACAAAAGCGTTGATCAAATCTGCATGCGCAAGAACCACATGGGACACAATGAACAATGAACAATGAACAATGAACAAAGCGTTGATCAAAAACTACATGCGCCAGAACCACATGGGAGACAGGCATTTGCACGCAGCAGAGCCTCAACAACACTCGTTGCAAGGACTTGTCAGCACCCTGTTGGTGAAGAGACCGAAAAAATCACAAGCATTTGCATGCGAAAGTTGGTGACGGCGACCGTGATCGGACTGCATCTCCGATGGTTTTGACAAACGAAAACGTGATGATCAACCAGCTTCATCACATGCAGGAAACCGTGCAAGTGTTCTCTTCTAGGAAGAGTTTTCAGGCGCTTTGGAAGCGAACCACACGCTACGACATCCTTAAATCGAAGAGATTGGGGTGAACAATGAACAATGAACAATGAAGAAAGCGTTGATCAAAACTACATGCGCCAGAACCACATGTGAAGTGGCTGCAAGTTCGAACGTCGATGGTGGAAATGTTGAGGGCATGTGCATTTGGGACCTATCTAGACCTACATCACCCCTCAAAAATGAAATTTTGATACATCTGTACCGTCTAATCAGCGAAGGTTCTACGTTTAGTTTCCATTGATTGAGGCAACAGTTCCTAGGTCGACGAGTACCAACTTTCTGAATCATTTGAGTCTCTAACGGTAACACACTAACAAAATGTGGTCCTCCGTATCCCTCTAGAAAATGTATACCAGAAAAGTATTGCATCAAGAAAGACGGAGAGGGAAATCCAGTTCGAACCTCATCTCAATTGAGTTCGAACCTGCCGCCAGTGCCAGTCTTCATCTTACTCCGGAGAAGATCATCAAACGACAAAGTTTAAGATTCTCTGCTAATCGATTTTTCCATCTACTAATGCCGCTGATCTCTGAAATATCGTTGTTCTATCAGGGCCAATCAACACTTCGGAGTCATTCCGATATTATCCAAAAAGAACGAGAAGGGCACAGAAGGAGCCTAAACGCGAGATCCAGGTTAATTTCCACTTAGCTACTTACATAAAGTATAGTTTTTCCTTCCAACTATAGATTCTTTGATTTTCCTTCAGATGCAGCGTCAGAATATTCCATCTTTCAAAGTTTTTCGCCCGACCGTGGAAGAATTCAAAGACTTTCATGACTACGTGACGAAAATCTCACCTGAAGTAATGCATCTGTACGATGGCAACAGATTACGGAAAGTTATTAATATAATCCAAATCATAAAGGCGAGGGAGTTCGGAGCTTGCAAGGTTATTCCCCCGATGGAATTCGCACCAGAGTTTCATCCACCCGGAGAGCGTTTTCGGTGCAAAAGACGACGGATCGTCGACTACTATGAGACCAAGAATGCCGTGCAAATAAGTTCGTTGAGCCGCAAAGTACGATATATTAATAGACAATACATCCAGTTAGGCTTTTCCCATCATTTTTTAATTTTAGGGGTATACAACATTTCACGAGTTCAAAGAACAAGCCAAAGAAATGACTCTGGACAACTCGAGGTGACAAATGTTGAAGTATTTTATCTACAATACATATGAAGATAGATATGCTTTTCCTGACAATTATAATATTCAGCCCTGAAACTGTTGAAGAAGTAGAGGCGGCATTCTGGGACTATATAAGATGTGACAAGAAAAAATATAAGGTAGATTATCTTCGATGTTCTTAAAGATAACCTACTCGTATCATCATCGACATTCATTTCAAGGCTTTATACGCAAGTGATCTCGATATCTCTGCCTCCGCAAATCGAGGAAGAACAAAGCGAGTGGAACTTGCGTAGAATACCAACTCTTGAAAAGGGACTCCTCCGGTATACCAGCATGGTCCTCCCAGGAATATCAAGCTCTTACTCGTATATCGGTTCGCAAAACAGCGCATTTTGTTGGCATATAGAGGATGATTTCCTCTATAGCATTAACTATCTGCATTTTGGTGAACCAAAGTTTTGGTACGCCATTCCCGCCTCTGATCAATACAAGTTCGAGGGATTGTACGAGGAGCTCTTCTCTGAAATTGCAGAGATGCATGGTACTAGTTTTATTTACAATTCAGACCGCCGCGAAAGAGCTACCGCTCCTTCTCCTCATCCATGAACATAGCTTCATGTATAAGTAAAGAAATAATATAGTGACATACTTATAATGTTCTTTTCCTCCTTGTGAGTACTCAAGTCGTTTCAAAGTCATCTCACCTTTTTAAAAATGAAAATTATGCCGAAACTAATAACGAAAACGAGAAAACAATAATGTAGGCCTAAGGAAAAGGACCTCCATGATAGACTCTGTGCTTCTACTGGAACGGAATATAAGCATTTCCAAGATGATACAACGACAGGGAGAATTTATCATAACATTCCCCAAGGCGTATCACGCTGGGTTCAATGTAGGATTCAACTTCGCAGAGGCCGTTAATTTCGCAGACGATGATTGGCTTGTGAGCGGATTAATATCTTCTATTTTGAACAAAGAAAAAAGGAGGGTTCCTGCGATACCGTGGGCCGAAATCGTGTACAAATCTACTTCTGAGTGTTTTTGGATCGGGCTCTACAAGTATTTTGTGCGTAGAATAATCCATAGAGAAACAATAGCTGAATTACCTACGTCTTTTCTGTGTGAGTATGAATCTAAACACAGTTTCTATATCTCATGATTAGGCGTTGCAGAACCTGTTGAAGGGAGAAATTACTGCTCGCTCCACATTTGATAAAGTTTTCCCCAATGCCAAATGTGTAGTCCGTGATGAGTGGTTTGATCCCCATATCGCATATTGCGATGACTGCAAGGAGTTTTTGTATTTGAGCATTGTGAAAGTGATGGACACGACATGCAAGTCTTCGGTGAGGAAAAAGAAAATCGAAGGTGCTAGAAGAAAATCAAAGATGAGAGAAATACAAAATGAAAGTAAGTACAAGTTCTTCTGTCTATCATGTGCATCATTTAAGCCGGAACTGATGAACATGAACGTGATTTGCTACGAACACTTCACTGACAGCGAGATACGTGTTCGAATGAAAACATCAAAGACATTCCGAGAAATATCGGAAAGCGTTGGAATTCTATGAACGTTTTATCATCGCGGAATGTAGATGATTCACCAAAAACGGATAGTTAAAAAATGTATATTATATATGCACTGCTGCGCGAAATGCGCGACATTCAAGACCGCAACAACACGCATTTGATTGCATGAAACACATTGCAGCGGAGACCAACAGATTCAAAATTAGCGCTGTAGCCACTGCTTTGCACAGCTACATGAGGATGACCATTGAACAAATTTACATGTATTTATTTTTTGCCATTCATCAGAGGAGAGTTTATTCACAGCGCGCTCGTTATTCAGCATGCTTAGTGCTCTTATATGCGTTATGCACAAATGCCTGTTTCTATAGTCTATGCGTGCTATGTAGCAGGCTGTAAATTGAGAAATATGCATGCTTGAAACTCTGAGAATTTTAACTTATATGCATATAAATATGTAATAAATGAACCACACTAGCACGTGACAATGGAAACAAACAGACATAGCATAAGTGCTTTAGCCACTGCATTGTCACGAGTCTCATGTACATATAATAATTGATAATTGAACTTCTGTACGCTATAAATACTAATTTACTTTCCAAGGCTCCGCTCATGAAGGACTCATTAGCTATATCCGAAATTCTGGGTTGGATCGAGATGGGTCGGTTACTATGGCACGGCCATTGCCCGGGAGTGTTTCTGCCACTAATGTTTTTGCTCCAGTAGACTTTGTATCCGTCGTCCAAGGTATTTGGTTACCACCACGTCTGCCAGTACGTGCAATTTGGCTTGGCGTACCTAAGCACAAATGCAATTCCAAATGAGAACAATGGGACAAGAGGTACGAACGATACCGATTTATTCATTGATGAAGAATCATACGTACCTAGGGATGCACTGTAGAATTTCGTCAGAATATGCCGCTTTTGTTGGCTTTGATCTTCATCCTGATCAGAACGATCAGAGAAGCTAACTGTGCTCTCCCTTGCCGACATGCGGTTACTTAAGCTTGCCGCTTTCGCACTCGATATGCTAGAGGCCACTTTCAGGATAGAAATCTGTATATTCGAGTGGTGTACCTCTTATGTCAAGTGCATGTAATATTGGCTATTTGGTTCGTAGTTTGGACCTTCTGTATAGCTACCCCCTCCTTCTTCAGCCCGGCCTCTGGAGGTAGTGTAGACTTGGATACCGAGTCGATAGTCCGAACTCCTGATGTGTGCACCCTTTGCAACCGAAAATAAAGACCAAGGTTATTTGCTGCGCATTATTACTTTTGCTGAGATTTACAAAAGTACGTGAAGCCTTGCTAGAACCCCTTACAGATTCAACGTACGACTCAATAAAACCACCACAAACACACAAACGTGTATGGGCCCAAGGGAGAAAAACTTAAGAAATACATCCATATAAATTAGCAAGTATAGCACGCATGTGCCCAAGCAGTTAAATGAACAAGAAAGGGAGGAGTCTCAAGCCACCTTGGCAGTAGCTGGCTCATTCGAAGACTTTGCTGCATGGAACCCATTCGAAGACTTTGTTGTCGTGCATTATGTCCCTTTTTCTCCGATGTTCCCCCAATCGCAGATGCAGAATTCTTCTGGAAGCGGCGAGAATACTTGGTAGACGCCAAACTAACTTTTGACGAATCGTCATCGTTAAGCACTTTGTTGGGAAAAATGGAGTCTACAACTTGAGTGAAAGGGTTCACAGCACGAGCTTCTGGGTCAGTAATCACAACTCGTTTAAGCGACAAATAATAGAGTGCGACTCGAACGAACAACGCAACTACCGAGGCGATATAATACCTGATATAACAAGATGTTAGATACCTAGTATGTTCGTTTTCCTTTCGTATCTTGCTTCGCTGTCTTACCGCAGTGAGGTCGTTTGGGAATGGTCAAGTAGCATCCATAATTCCAGTGAGGAGATGGTCACACAAGTAATAACCACGCTACATGTTTCCATGACGAAAGATTGCATCTTCGACCAGGCTTGCTTTTCAAAAATTTCAGCATAGCTGTGGATAATATGCCAGAAGAAAAATGGGATGACGATTTTTAAGTGAATTTTTATAAGGATCCAAGTCAATGAAGAGATGGAGAGAGAGAGAGAGAGAGAGAGAGAGAGAGAGAGTTGGAAGAGAGAGATGAACGTATTTAAGAAGATAAACGCATAAAGAAAGACGAGCAAATTAAAGTAAAAATATAGATGTGGGACAAAACTACATTTTGGCTCTACTGTACTGACTCAAAGATGACTAGTATAATAACCACTCCTATCTTGTTACGTTTGCGCGTATGCGTCCGTGTGTGTGTGTGTGTGTGAGTGTGTGTGTGTGTGTGTGTGTGTTCTAGTAACCTATAGACACGAAGTAATGAGGCAAAGAAAACCATCACAAGCAAATAACCAGCGCCGAGATAGATGACACGACAAGCAGACAGCCACCAGTAGTTCTTATCCAAGAGGACGCGCAAGATGTCCGCAGCCGTTTGCACAACGAAGCACACCGCAAGGAGTGTGAAAAAAGTGGTTGAATACTCAAACTCCCAGAATCTTTTGCCTCTACCCCTCCTTCTTCTCTTTGTCAAAGTTGGGTTTGAGGCTAGGGAGCCATCCAGTGCGTCCAAATTTAATATCGAACTCATCGTGCGTCGCAGATCGCGATTGCCGCGCATGAGCCTCCGCATAGCGAATCGTTTCGCCTTTTTTGATTTGCATGCTTTCAACTCAGTTGCGGTTACTTCCAACTTGGCGACGTAGGAAAGGTGTTTTAGCACGGCCACACACAGCAACCCGTCCGTGCACCAATATCTAACAAAGTATCAATCAACGACGGCGCCGCGAGAAACGGCAGAGGCAAATAGTATTTTCAATCTCACACAACGCCACCAGTATTTTAAAGTTTGCCCCCAAAACGATAGAAACAAACACTGCGATACTTCGTGACATTAAAACCGACGATTGGTTATGAATTCGCAAAAAGGATATAATTGTTAAAACACGAACGGTCCCAATTTGCGTCAGGAAACACGTTTTGCCGCCATAATGAGCACAGTATCCTCTCCCAGCATAAATATTTCATTTTTCTAGGAAAGTCAGATTAGGGAAATAAAAAAGATAGAAAACGAACAGATTAGGGGAAGGAAAATAGAGATCGAGCTTTGCACTTACTGGACACCGTAGAGCAGGGCTAGAAGCATCGCAGGCAACTTTCCGGTCGTTCCATTTGGGTCAATAGAGTAGAATAAGAACTGTGATAGCGTGCAGCTGAAGACGAGGAAAACGCTGATCAACTTACGGGTTTCACTCTCGTAGTGCAGCTCTAGCCCCCTCCAGGCAGAAAATACAAATAGCACGCCTAATGATTATATAGCGGTATTTTAGATCAAGAAAGATTCCCATTTAACTCCCTGCTTTGTTTTCCTAACTGGCTTCTTGTAGGCATGAGATCGATATCTTTTTTGTAGCATGCTATCGTCGATGTGTATGGAGTTGGCACGATGCTTTCTGCATGGTTTGTGTTCATGTTGTCACCATTGAATATAGCGGAGATTATGAAGAGGCTGCTCCAGCGTGTGCCAAAGGTGTCTTCACGGAAGAGGAAAAATGGTCCTGAGACGCTGCATTTCGTTGCTTTAGTTGAGAAAATGCCATCTGAAGGGCATGTCCGGGCTATATAAGTGTCAGTGAAGTTTCCCTTCTCACCCCGAAAACATCCAACAAAAAATGGTGGCTCCGGAGACGCATAATAACGGTATCTGCATAAAACAACATGAAGAGAAGTATTACCGTATCTAAAATATAGGAAGAACATAAAATATATGTCGTTCGTTTTCATAAATGATTACTTGCGCAGCGATATCTCTCATGCTAGTACTCCCTAATCTATATTCCTTGCGCAGAAGTACCTTCCATCCAATCCTAGCTTTCCTCCACATCTGTCGAGTGTTGCGTTGTCAACTAGCGTACGGTTCTCATCGTATGGCCCCATTATCGGGAAGCCATCGAGTGCCCAACCAATAACTGGGGATGCCGCCGCTGCTGCTCTTGGCCAAAACCGAGTGTAATTGGCTGACCCTCCACCGTCTTCTTTCACGAGGGTCATCCAAAAGTCCGAAGCATCAGGGGTGGGTACACCCAGCGAGCGTAGCAAGCAGAGTGGAAGCAAGTGGTAGTGGTAACTGCGTTTTCATTGAATCATTTATGACAACATAGTCGTAGCGTGAGATTTTAATATTTTAATCAGATGAAGGATGTAAACATTTTGGAGTACTACCGGTGGCCAGTGTCAATGTGCCCTGTGCACGAGTCAAATACCTATTAGGGAAGAAGGTAGGGATTTAGAAAGAAGAAATGAAACCAAGAACGAAGAGAGGGAAAACGGTCAAAATAGTACACGAGATGGAGCATCAGTAGTCGTACAAACTACTTAGTTGGGCATAGAGATAGACCTTAGTAAATTTCCTATGTGCCTCCGAGTCGCATGTCTCTACTGAAGCGTTGCAGGTAACGTCGTTGAACAACGGAATCCCATTAACCGCAACACCTACTACGTTGCCCCTTGTTGGAGTCGGCAGAGTCGCAATCCGGGGGGACTTAGGAATTCGAATACGATAGTCATGATAGGTTGGCGTGTACTTGCCAATCGTGGCGCATGCACAGCCACATCCACTCGCGCAACCCGAAGAACAGCAACCACCGCCTCCACATTCCCCCCAACAGCAGCAAGAGCAAGACCCCCCGCAACCAGCGCCACTTGAGGTGCAACCACAGCAGCCGCTTCCACAGCCGCTACCCCCACAGCACCCCGCTGGGGTAGGAGCAGCAGTTGAACAGCAGCCCCCCACTGGAGATGCAGAGGGGGTTTGAGTCGAGAAGCATGCTCCCCCTCCTCCAACAGCAGGAGCTGAAGTTGAGCAACCTCCCAAAGGTGATACAGAGGGGCTATAACTTGCGCACCCTCCTCCACAAGATCCCCCCCCTGTCGTGATGGCTGTCGGACTAGAGCTTGCACAGCCTCCACTTGAGGAACAGCTCCCACTCGAGCAACAGCCTCCCGAGCTACATCCACTGCTACAGCCACCTATAAATCATGCGTAACCTCCTATTAGTGTAATGTGAATGCTTTTTCCTCAATTTAACTTGCAAATGCTACACGCTCTAACGGGAACCAAAAAAACAATACTGGCACCTGTTGTCGTGCTGCTGCAGCACCCTACAGCGCCGCATGAAGAATTTCCTATCCTGGAACAATATATCAGTTATCATAGACCGAAAAAACAATGGCACTTTAAAATGCCCAGCGTCTCCGCATACCTTTTTACACTCTGGGATATCGGATGATCCGGGCAGCCATTCGCAGAAAACTCTACAAAATCCCCTACTTCAGAGACAACGATGTCGCTTCGCATGCACCAATTGTTGGTTGAATTGGCTCGAGCATAGCCGTCCGCGCACTCGGTGTAGCTTACTGGATGTAGTGTCGTTGTCACTGATGTTATGTGAAAGGAAAGGTGCGTTGTGAATGCTTGGCTGATGAAACGATAACGCCATTTGGTGAAAATGACGGCGATGAAAGGCCACCTTCACAGCTTCCTGCATCCCCGCCGCAACCACAAGCATTGACAGCGATCGAATAAAGTAGGAGCGAAAGCGTGGGAGCCAGCGCTATGCTTGCGCTCATCAACTACTTCGTTGAGTTCCGAGCGCACAGTTTTCACTCGGAGTGGCGGAGTGGCCTGTTCAGAAAATGTAACGGGGCAGGTCTCTTCCAGAAGAATTCTCATGCGTTTTGGAGACTACGACAACCTGTGACTCTGTAAAAATTCTACAGTAATAAAATCAGAAAAATTTACGTGCTTCCTTCATGGCTTTAAAACTTCTTCCAGTTGTGCAGCATCCGGATCCATTCGTTTTGGAGAGCGCGACAACTTATGTTAGAGCTTTTCCATATCTGGAGAAAATGCTCTGTATTTTGGTTCAAACGACTGCAGGATAGGAACGAAGCTGTGCAGAATCGGCGTTGGTGCTCCTAAAGTCATATTCCGCGCAGAATCGTCTCATCTCACGTCACATACTTGGTACTTTTTTGCGGAAATGCCTGTGGGTTTTAAAATATATGCTGCATTCGTCTGAGTCGTAGCGCATAAACGTCGACAAACAGACGAATAATCACAGAATTTTCCAGCAAGCAACGACAGAAAAGGGGCCTCCACAAAGATCTATGGGATCGCTTCTATCATCGCTGCTTTCAAGCTTAGGACGTCGCAGGGTGAAGCACTCTAGACGAATTCAATGTCATTTTCCCTTCGAACATTACATAAGTGAGGTGCGTTGTACTGCTCTCAGAGTGCCAACAAATGCAGAGCCGCGGCTGCGGTGAGGAATCCGAGTCCCCACTCGATCTCGACAAAAGTTTCCGCCCGCGAAGGTTTTGATCTAGCGGCGTCGTTTTTACACAGATAGCATATTTTAGCTCATATACCTTCCAATTTATTGACAGACGATAAAGAAGTAAAGAAGGGCTGTGCCGCAGCAAAGAAGGAGCTGGAGACGTGTCCAATCTGTCTCTGTGAAATCAACGACGGTAGAGTAGTCAAGCTCAAATGTACGCATAAGTACCACTTAGACTGCCTGAAGGGCCAGATTAATTCGGGGAAAGCAAGCAAATCCGGTATCTATAATCTTCACTAGTAGTGGAACAGTAATTGTCGCAACAAGCAGCGGTGAAATGTCTGGGCGGTAGTGGACTTCATCGGTCTTCGTTGTCTCTAACGCTCTGCCTTTTACTTTCAGGTCGCATTACCTTTAATCATTTGAAATGTGCTCTCTGTCGTACGGATATTCAATGGGCTGGTTATATCGATTACAATTTCCGAAGAGTGTTCAATACTCACAAAGAGCTCCGCGAGCAGGTTGCTACGTTGCTTCCACAGCCCAATTAGCGCCTTGGGACTAGTTTCGGCATGATTGCGTATGACTCTAACATTGACGGTGTACATAGGCTTTCAACGTATGCTATGAGCAGTACAAAGTGGATGATATTAAAGGGTTGAAAAACATTGAGATTTTGTCCAAGGAAGCCAAAAGGTTACCGACGCAACAGACATAAACTATACTACATAGATCCTACTTATTCACACTCACTCAGAGATGAGATTCTTCGAGTTATGGCTACTTATCAGTGCTTCGAATGCGGTATGATTCTTAAGCCCTTTCTAATTGTTTTTCTGCTCATCTTATGTAGCTCTTATGCTTGCAGATAATGTAAAGACCGAACTAATCATCAGTCTCTTATTTTGAAGAGTCTTTACGATAATTAGGCGACACATTCTGTGGTGGTAAGGCTGAGTGCGATGCTCAATCAGACAAGGTCAATTGCTGCCGTCCTATTATCTCTGTATCTCGAATAATACACTGCATTTTTCTTATTTTTCTTCGTCTTTCTACGGGGTGTGGCATAGGCGAAGAAAGCAAAGTGTCGAGAGTGCTCGTTCGCAGGGGCTCGGAGTTCGCTAAAATGCAAGAAGCACGGTGTGAAGTATGCTATCTTCAAGTGCGATTGTTGCTGTTCCATCGCAACGTAAGAACGTTACACTCACGATTAGATTCTATTCGGGAACATAGTTGTTTTGTCCGAGCACGTCCGTGAATGATTGGAAGAGTATTTTTGAAATTATTATTGAAAGTGTTAAGAGGCAGTCATAGGGATACTTTCACGATACCGAATGAAGGGGGGGGGGGGGGGGGCACACTGAAGCAGACGTTTTCCTTCTCAGCATAATTGGAGGTTAATTTGGTTTGCTAGGTATGATTGCAGTGGGAATCACTACTGCAATACGTGTCACTCGAAAATCGATAAGAAAACGGTAAGAACATACCGAAGCATTCCTCTTTCACCTCATCGCGATATTAAAACTTCATACCCACGTTAAATCTCTTCCCATCGATAATAATTTCCGTGAGTAAGTTCCATCATTCTTAATATAAGTTGAATTATAGGTCGGAAGACCTAAATGTCGTGGCCGGGAGGGCGATAATTGCCCTTTGGGTGTGCCTCATCCGCCCAATCAAGTACGGAATCATGGTAACGACGTAACGACACTGACACCAATTTAGTCATCAGCTAAGCTTTACAACGTGATAGTTTATCTGATTGTGTGCATACTGGTCCTAGACATCCAGAAAAACGGCTTCGTGGTAGGCTGTACA
The DNA here is from genome assembly GCA_000320545.1 of Bigelowiella natans CCMP2755. Lineage (NCBI taxonomy): Eukaryota > Cercozoa > Chlorarachniophyceae > Bigelowiella > Bigelowiella natans. The sequence goes on along the minus strand of ADNK01002686.1, from coordinate 4,494 downwards.
AAGTGCCTTGGAATTCACGCTCACTGCACTATGAGTGCGGTATCGGCGAGCACCAGAGCGCGTTTTGGCGAGAAGGGAGTACTGGCTCTGAATGTTTAGTTGCGATTCTTAGATTTTTTAGAAGAAATAAATGATGTTTATGTTTTTCCTTCAAAAAGAAATGTGTACAGTGCCTAGAAATAAAGCCCTAGGATTTATATTGAGCTATAAATGCATGACCTCATGAATAATGATGCCTTGCAAGGTTGCACAACTCGTTGTTTTCTACACAAACGCCTTCACATGCCGCAGCGTATCGGTTAGCTCTGGAGCTAGCCAGGCTAACCAGTATCAGCATACACACCCAATGCAACAGTACCTATCTAGCTAGGTTATCATCAGTTTGACACAGGTCTAGCACTTAGTCATTATCTAGCTAGCTAGCTAGTCCCACCTATTACCAGCCTTTTTCGGGAATGTTGCAATGAATACACGGGATGCGTCTAGCAGTGGAGTTTGCCAATCACTAGAAACACAGCTGTGTCTCTGGCTTGGTATTGTGCACTATAGCTTGGGTCTATACGAGCGGAACAGCGCGTAGCTGCGTGACAATGTACGACGCAAATGCCATGCTTACGATGAAAAAATAATGCGAATGCATGATTCAATGCCGTGATGTATTGTCAATTCAAAATTTTTGAATTTTGTTCGCATTGGAATGTCCACATCTCTTAAAACGGGGCTCCGTCAACCATCTAACCTAATGACAAATTTGTCCATGCAACGACGGCTTGATGAAGATGACGAGGATCCAGAAGAACTGCGTGCCATGTGCCTATGTAGTACGAAAAACGATGTTCTGACTTCGTACTTAAGATGCTGATCATGATTCGAATGTTGTTTCCCTTGTTTACGTAAGTAGGTAGCCAGCGCAGCCGTTTTGCTATTGTTTGGACACATTGCGAGGGGCTTTGTTGTTTAGCACGTGTACCTTTGGATGTCGCGCCTAATATCTTCAGGAAGTTCGGCTACACGGTTAAGAGGAAGAAGAGGAGGAGGGGAGGAGGAGGAGGAAGAAAAACATAATGTAAGAATACTCAGTTGGTCAAGTTTATCGCACATATGCCGCTTATCATTGATACCCCTGCCCCCCACCCTCTGTCTTCTCCCCTCTCAAACGATAATCCAACGAAGAAGGCATGACGCAAATCGAAGTTGACGTTATTGTTGGGAGACCGCGCATTCGATACAAGACTCAACAACAAGGGGAGTAGGAAAGATTGATGTATTATGTAAATATAAATATAAATATATATATATATATATATATATATATATTATCATGCATACATGCATTCACACACCGCAGGAGGACACCTTAGAAACGACAGAAATAGAAATGACAGAAAGAATAATTGCGAAAGGGTCTGGTGTTCAATTCAAAATCAACAATGGCTCTTTGGCAAGAACCTACCTAGCACGTTGGGATCGATGTTTTGCATGTACTCCCTGCGACGACGGCGCCGTCGCAACTGCGAGGATGATGTGTCTTTCTTCTTCTCGTCCTTGCCCTCCCCCCTTCCTTCCGCGATCGTTCTCGGATTAGATTTGGCCTTAGGAGCGAAAAAGAAGGGTCGCTTGGGCTTCCTCCTCCTCTCATCTTGCTGACCGCTGCTTGAGTTGAGAGTAGGAGGTGGCTGCTGCAAAGAAGAAGAAGAAGAAGAAGAAGAAGAAGAAGAAGACTGGGCCTGCATTTCCCTATCAGACGTAGCAGTCGATGCCTTTTCTTGCTGGTGCTGCTGCTCATGATGATGATGATGAGGAGGATGGTGGTGAGGAGGAGGCAACGTCCTTTTGGTTGCAGGTCTTTTCGCGAAGAACTTGTCTAATGTCCTTGAACCGCGAGATCCGAGAGATGCTATGTTGCTACATTACAATTCACATCAAGTACACACAAGGAAAGAAACCCGCACACACACACACACACACACACACACACACACACTGTCTTACGAATATACTGCGTTCAAATAATCCACATCTACCATAGCACATGGCAAAATAGTTTTGAGGAGGAGGAGGAGGAGGAGGAGGAGGAGGAGGAGGAGAGGAGGGACGAGGGAATGCAAACACCACCAAATCGTAAAAAGTATCATAGTACGATATCATTGTTGTTGCTACTATCCAGTAGGTTCATAGAGGAGGGATACGACTAATACACCAAAGCACACACACACACACACACACACACACACACACACAAACGCACATTCACACGCACACGTGCACATACCCAGCGGCTAATCCAAGGGCAAGGATGGGAGGGAAGCTGCCGTTGTGATCCGACACCTTCATTCGAAACATACAACACATCAAATATCTATAATTCAACAATTTCAGAAAAGAATAATAGGTGGAAACCTCCAAATGTATCTTAATTGAGTAATGGATTGAGGAATGTGCCAAAAATATGCACAAATAACTGCGTGCAGGAAATCATCATCACCTCGTTGAGCACTTTTGTGAGAGTTGCTTTAGCGTCTTGTTTCACCCTTAAGAGGCCCTTTCTAAAGGGACAAGACTTCGAACGACGTCGATCTAGCCTATTTTCCCGTGGTTATCAAGTGTGACTTTTCTGGTTGCTGCACTTCTACAATACCATACTCTTCTTTAATTCTCCTTCTTCTTCTTCTTCTTCTTCTTCTTCTTCGTCTTCTTCTTTTCGATATCACCGTTAAAATCATAATGATGGCACATTTCCGTGCATGAAATGGAAGGAAAATACTCAGTTGATAGTGCCTTCTCAACGCACAACACACGACACGCACATGGGCTACTGCTGCTGCTGCTGTGCCGTACTACTACTTTGCATTCCATTTGTCCACCAGTGACATGTTACTTGGCCTGTACATCAATCACGACTCAATAGTGAGGGAATTTCAACAACAGAGAAATTCCTTCTTCATATCGAGTAGTTCCCTGATCTAAACAAATGCATGCAATGCTTATGCTGCTGATACCCTTTCGTCGGGGGAGTATTTTTGCTCTTTTGAAAACTGCGGGAGAAAGGGAGCAGAAAATAGCATGGAATTGACTATGAGGATGAAGCAATGGTGAGGGCGCTCCAATATTATCATTGTGCTAGACGCACAGGTAGGTAGTATCACGCATGGATTTATACTATGAAACTATTAAAAAGCACCTCGCTGAAACGATAAGGCGTTGGGGAAGTCTGTTGTTGTCGCGGAGATCCTGCTCTACACGGCTTGAGACCTAACAGTTCCCCCCCCCCCCCCAATACCAAACACACACACACACACACACACACACACAGTATTTGCGCTTAAGAAATTTGCAGCTACTCACGGAAAATAGAGAAATGAAAAGGCAGAGAAAGGACAAAACGATTCCAGGACCTCGTTACAGAGAGACTCAACCCATTTGTGGCCATCCTGGAGGGACTTCAAAGGCCTGTTGAAGAACGTCTTGCTGCACCTTTTTGGTTATTATTATTATTATTATTATCATCATCATCATCATTATTCAGAGGATGTGAAAAAAAGCAGAACATCATATATAAGACCAGGAAAGCACAGCCTACCGAACAACCTCTCTACGGGCGTCAACAACTACGTTAATGATGATAATTCACGACGACGACGACGACGACTACTACTACTACTACTACTTCTACCCGATGGATTTCGCCAGACATCTTCCTTTAACTTCCGCATCGTCAATCCCTCTGCAGTAGTATTATGATGCTCAGTATGGAACATAAATAATGCCAGCTATGGAAACAATAGCAGCAGCAGCAGCAGCAGCAACACACTGAAAGGAACGCGAACATGTCCCGCCCTCGCTCTTTCTCTTCCTGCCCCGTTTCAACAAGTGTAATATATGAATATATATATATATATATATATATATATATATATATTTATATTTATATATATATTGTTCCCTTTCTAGCTTTATGCGTCAGCAACCTTGATATGCGGCTAAGCCAGGTGCCTCTTTCGGATCCAAACTTAGCACGTAACAGACTTAGGTTGATAGCGCTCAGCTCGCCCTGAGGAGAGAGGAGGCAGGAACGTTATTGCGCGCAAATATATATATTTGCAAATATCGTGTCCTTTTCTGCACTAGATTCAGTATGAATAGCAACCATGGAATCGATCTTCAACGTGTCGCAAACGTGATCTCCGAACTTCTTCCCAAGGCCCTGGGACAATGAGCGGTGGGGATGCGATGATAATGATGAGGATGATGCTCACGACGATGATAATGAGGATGGGGATGATGATGGTGATGATAAGGATGATAAGGATGAGGATAATGATGATGATGATAAGGATGTTGCGCAGGTGGTGTTATAGAGAGGGAGAGAGGGAGAGAGAGAGAGAGAGAGAGCGAGACAAGAAGAAAGCTATATGTGACATACAGTTGGTAGGTAGTATAATCACACACACACACACACACACACACACACACACACAGAGAGAGAGAGAGAGA